>CM042012.1:60741704-61009204 GCA_023525715.1 Cichorium intybus
GTTACCTAAAAAGTAATTACCATTTAATATGATTTTTGTTTCAAAAAATCGTTTTTAAAAAAAATCAAATTATCAATGATATTGAAAATTTTAATATTTTATCATTATATTTATAACCATGTATGAATACACATATTTTGTATTCTTTATAATTTAATAAGTCGTTTCTTTTTAATTATATGTTTGTAAAGATGAAAAAACCAAATACGTTTGTAATCATAAATGAATAAAGTATAATATAGATATAAAAAATGAAATACATGTATAATCATAAATGAATAGAGGACAATGAATACATACAAAAAAGTTAACTACATTTATAATAATGAATTATTATAGAACACAAAACGGGTAAAAAATACAATATAGTTTTAGACATAAATAATAAAAAACAATACAACTTTAATCACAAATGATTAAAGAACAATGTTGTTGTGCTAAATCTTTTGACTTGAAATAGACTGCTTCGACTTCTCATTTATGCAACTCTAGTACTCTGAAAAAATCTACATTCAAAATACATAAAAATCATGTCAATAAACAAATGATAAATGCATAAAATGACCCATACATGTATAAAAACATTACTAACCATCAGTGAATAGCATATATAATCATCAATAAAATCCAGTTTTTAGTGAATTCACCTTGCTATTCATTAGTGAATTCTATTTTTTAATAAATTTCAGTTTGCTGTTCACCTTTTTATTCATTAGTGAATTCCAGTTGCTAATCATCAATGAATTTCAGTTTGATTAAACGATTTAATCACAAATAATTAAACAATTGATTAAACAACTTAATCACAAATGATTAAATTTAAATGTAAATGATCAAACGATTTAATCACAATTGATTCAACGACTCAAGCATATATTACTAAGCGATAGGGGCTTTGTGATAAGTAACTCACTAATGAAAACCCAATTATATTTATAATCATAAATGATTATAGTTATAATCATCAATGATTATAGTTGGAGCAAATGGACTCCGCCTAACTGTATTCATCAAGATTATTATAGTTACCATCTCAAAACCTACTTACGATTACACCATTTTCATGAAATATTCATCTGAATGAGATGAGGAGGTTGAACTATAACGATCAACTTTTGATTCTAATCCCATTATCCTTAGGCCGTTTAAAATAAATATAAACTAATCATTTTTAATTCAACTTCTAAAATACATCAAAATAATGACAATAAAAAATAAATTAGAAATTACCCCATCTGCATTATTCAACTTCGATAAAAAGTATCCAAAATAAGGAAATCAAGTCTTTTTTTTCTTTATGTGTGGACGTGTATAGCTTCCCCTATATTCCACCAAGATAATTGAATAGGAATCAATAGTAGCCATGAGTATGCTCAAGAATAATAAAATAGTTTTTATTACCTGAGATGTATGTTGAGTAACAGCAATTTTGGCTTCACATGACATTAATGGTTGGATGAAAAAGTGAGACCAATTATTACAAAAATCAAATAAAAAAGAAGAAAGATGACTTCTTCTATGTTTTGAAAGATGCAAACGCCGCCTAGTATTATTCTTGAAGTATTTCAGTCGCATGGTACTTAATTTAAGATCTAAATGGGAATTATCTATCTATTTAATTAGCGTGAATTTGCTTCTCCGTGTAACGTTTTTTTTGTTACACGCGGGTTTTTCTGCTGGATCCGTTTTCTGTTTTTTCGGGTAAGTGATCCCCCATCCGGGTTGGGATAAGAAAACCCTAACTTCCTAATTCCGTAATCCCTCTCAATCTCACGACCCGTCTTTCCTACTACAATCCGCCGGCACCCGCTTCATCCTCGCCCCCTTCTCCGCCATCGTTTCTCCCTCACTTTATTGCATCGTCCAAGAATTGAAGGCAACAACCGTATATACATGCAATCCGAGTTTCTCCTGTCTCGCTCTTTCCTCGCCCTATCTTGATTTCTCCCATCTCTGTTAACCTAAAACAACCAGGTCTAAATGCCGCCTCAACCGCCGTATCAGAAGCGTCTAATGACAAAGTTGGAGAATCAGGATAAATATTACGCTTGGTGAATCAAAGGATACGATGTGTGTGCGTCTGATTTTTGGAATGGGAAACACAATCGAGAAGAATTCCATTTTACGGATACTTAAGTTTCAACACATATTTTTTTACAAAAAACTCACTGTTGATTCAACCAGGTACGCTTCCTTCATCTTAATCATACATTACATTAATTTGATGTTCAAATTTTGATCACTGCAGAAAAATTTATTTTACAGTTATATGCAACCCCGTGATCTAAATTTGTATATGCGTGTAAGAGTTCGTGTACTTGAGCAGTCGGGGCTTTACTTTAAGAATGATTTGACACATCTTCGATTTCCTGGTATTCCCACGGTTTTCAGGCCTTTTTCACAAAAGCATCCGGAACTTGTACACAATGAGCTTTTATATAACTGGAGAATCATATGTTGGGGATTACATTCCTGTTGTTGCTGCTAGAGTCCACCAACGAAACAAAAACAAGGAAGGGATACACTCATACACATAAACCTAAATGTATCTTTTTCTATTTTCTTTAGGAAAATTATTTTTATCAGTTGAGTTTTTGTGTTTACTTTATAAGTTTATGTAGGGATTTGCAATTGGAAATGGGCTTACTGATCCAATACTTCAGTACAAGGCTTATACCGATTATGTATTGGACATAGGAATAATTACAGGGTCTCAATCTAAACGTGTCAACTTGATAGTCCCAGTTTGTGAAGCAGCTATTAAACTTTGTGGTAATCTTGCATTTCTCTCTCTCTCTCTCTCTCTATATATATATATATATATATATATATATATATATATATATATATATATATATATATATATATATATATATATATATATATATCTTACACACACACACAGTTGGTGGGAACTTTCTTCTACTGATGTGATTCTTCTACTTTTATTTTTTTTTAGGTACTGATGGAACAGTCTATTGTATGGCTTTGCATACTTAGTTTGCAACACCATTTTCGGTTCGATAACATCTATAGCTGGCAAGATCAATGTAAGGAAATCTTTTACTATTACATTATATAATCTAACATGACATCAGTATGAGATGACACTTATTATTAATTTTGTTTTTTCAGTACTACAACGTTAGAAAGGAGTGTATAGGAAGCTTGTGCTATGACTTTTCAGCTATGGAGACACTTTTAAACAAGAAGCCTGTCATAACATTGATTCATTGGAATTTTTTAAACTTTCTTATTTTGATGCTTACTGTTCATGCCACTTTTTGAACATCCAATGGCACTTTTTCAACATCCAGACACGCCCCCCCCCCCCCCCCCCCCCTCCTCACATATTAGGATTTTTTATACAAAATGTCGAGTTGTCTAAAGTTAATCGAGACATGTAATAAACCAAGGTCTTTGTTTGAAACTTTGGTGTACTCCTGCAATGATCTAATAAACACATAACATCATAAATAACAACTAATTTATAGTTTTTATGTTTTTTGATTTTTTTTGTTAAGTAATCCCATTAAGTTTTATCTCTCATTTTCGGTCCTTATTTGCTGTATTTTTCACATTTTGGGCCATGGTCCATATGAAATTATTATATTACCCTTTATATGTCTTTTAATATATATTTATGGCGTGTGATGGTACTTGTCAAAGTACAAAGACCAAAATTAGTTAAAGCCTTTTATAGCCTTTTATAGCTGTTTTCATAGTGAAGAATCAAAAAACCTTTTTTATGTATCGTTTCTAGCATTGAAATTTGCAAAAGACTTCATTAATAGCATCATACTTTGTAATTTGTTGTTTATTAATTGCAGATTCGTGAGTTCACATTGTAGTTTGTGGATGCAAGTTCCCTGTTGAAGCAATGCATGCGATAAGACGATGAAAGGATAACCGGATATGGTAATTACCTAAAATACCCTTTACAAAATATGATCATGCCTTTTCCATGTGTGTTTCCTATGTACATCATAGGATTTATCTGATTGGGTGTGTTGCCTCTATTGGTAAAAAGGCTCAAACTGTTGCTATTTTCTGCAATTTACCATGTAATATATTCAATTATTATAAAATATAATGAATTGTAATTATTTCTTGCATTTAAGCTTTCTTTTTGAAACAGTTTCAAATCATAAATCATGAAAAAAAAACTCCTTTAAATACATCCAGTTATAAAATTCTACTTTCATTTCGTTTCCTTAGCATAGCATTCTACTTTCATTTTTGCTGATTAGGGTATTGTACTCTAAAAGTTATGTTATTTCTATCCACCAGAAAAAGAAAGTGACTTTTCTGCCGGGGAAAAGTCAGAAGCCATCTAAACATATTAGTTAATGTTTTATGTATTCATTTGACATCTATAAAATTTTTTTTGTCAGATTTGTCTAGAGACGATCGACTATGAATGAACTTATTGATTTAATAATTCTTGAAATGGTGTATGTTGAGGAAAAGCCATTGGCACTTCAAGGTATCTACTATCTATGCATCAGACTTTTTCAACTTTGGTATGCATGAGGAAAGCTGGAAGGAATATTGCAAACAACTGGTGTTTTTTTTTTTCATTTTTTTACATTGAAACTCATTTATATAAGATAGTATTCTAGAAAAAGACTATCGTTTTAAGTATTGAAGTTTGAAAAAAAGTTCATTATTAGCATCATACTTTGAAAAAAATTACTTTTCATATTCTTTTCGGATGATCGGTAAAAGTGTAATTTTTGTTACATTCATCCTCATTTATAGGACACTTTTATAGAAAACACATATAGTTTTTACCATTGAACTTTGCAAAAAAAGTTCAGTAATAGCATCTTACTTTGAAAAAATACCATTTTGGATATTTAAGATGATTTGGAAAATTCTCAGTTGTTTACACATAAAAGCTCATGGAAAAAAAATTTCATTTTAGCACTGAACTTTTCAAAAAAAATTTATAAATAGCATCATACTTTGAAAAAAATGAATTTTCAAGTTCTTTTATGATGATCTACAAAACTTTCATTTTTTTACATCTAATCTCATTTATAGGACTGTCTTTTGGAAAAAAAATATATATCTTTTTTAGTATTGAAGTTTGCAAAAAAGTCCATTCATAGCATCGTACTTTGAAAAAAATGAATTTTTTTGGGATTCTTTTTAAATGATTTGGAAAAGTTTAATGATTTTATACATTGAAGCTTATTCACTACACTTTTCTGGAAAATTTTCTTTTTAACATTAAAATTTGCAAAAAAAAAACATCAATAGCATCGTACTTTGAAAAAAATGACCTTTTCGGATTTTTAAGATGATTTGGAAAATTTTAATTTGTTTATACATTAAAGCTCATTTTCAGAACAATTTTCTATGAAAAAGATATCATTTTAGCACTGACATTTTAAAAAAACTTTATTACTAACATCGTATTTAAAAAAAAAACAACTTTTTGAGTTCTTTTCTAATGATCTGCCGAATCTTCAATTTTTTTTACATTGAATCTCATTTATAGGCCTGTGTTTTGGAAAAAAAAAATCGTTTTTAGTATTGAACTTTGTAAAAAAGTCCATTCATAGCATTGTACTTTGAAAAAATGATTTTTTTATTCTTTTTAAATGATTTGGAAACCTAAATAGATAAGAAGAAATGTAAGTACACTGCTATTAAAAAAGAGCAACCTCTGTTTCTTTGAGGACTAAATGGGAACCGTGCGGAGCACGGTCAAAAAACTAGTTGAATTAAATACCGATTAACTAGGTTTAGCCTTGGATTGATTTTCATCAGAATCACCCGCAAACTTCGATCAACATCTTGCTTCTTTTCCGTTTCTTTTTTTCTTGTTTGTCGTTGCTTGGGTTTGATCAAGAAAAAAGAATTTCTCCAGGGTGGTCGACTACAGGAGGATGAAGATGACAGAAGTATCGATCGTGAGGGAGTGCGAGAGATGCTGATTATCGGCTATGGTGATGAATACGCCCTAATTTAAAGAGAGTGTGTGTGTGATTATTTCCAAATTAAAAGCTTGATTATATGGAACCCAAAATATAAAATTCCTTCATTACCCTTGTACCATTTTAAATGTTTCAAATTAGTTCCATTATTTTTCATATTTTACTTAAACGACGCTTTGATCTTAGCTTTAGAATTGAAATTTTGGACGATTGAGATATGGTATCTAGTTCTCCACCTTTTTGGAGTTCTTTATTGAACCTACCTCTATATATATATATATATATATATATATATATATATATATATATATATATATATATATATATATATATATATATATATATATATATATATATATATATGATTTAGGATCACGTGTAAACTATATATTTTGTGTGAACTTATTAACTAAATTTGGTCTTTGATCAACACTAATTTATGGTTAGGATTAGGATAAGATTTTATTTTAGAGAAAGTAACTAAAATAGCCTAATCCCATAAAGGTTTTTCTCAAAACACCAAAAATTTAGGGGTATTACCCAAACTAACTAAGGAAAATGCAGCCGGCCTTCATGGGCTGCGTTTTCCTCCAATAAACTGCGTTTTCCTCCCCTTCAAGCATGAGCTGCGTTTTGCTCTCAAGAACTGCGTTTTCCTCTGAGTCAGCTACGTTTTCCTCCTTGTGTTCTTGAGGTTCTTGGTGGTTCATGGGTTTAGTTTAAATTTGTTTCCAACTTTGAACACTCGTCATTTGTTCATACGAAATCGGATTGAGTTGAATTTTTTTTAACGTGAAGTGTATCAGTAGATGTGTTCACAAACATGATTAACATAAATTTATGATATCGGAAAGTGTTACTTTTGAAGCTCAAAACAACGTTGTCGGTAAAGTTAATTAATATTTTGTCCAACTTTGAACCCCCGTAGTTTGTTCATACGAACTCTGTTTTAGTTGAAATTTTTTTTAACGTGAAGTGTATCAATAGATGTGTTCACAAACATGATTAACCCTATATTTTGATGTCGGAAAGTGTAACTTTTGAAGCTCTAAACAACGTTGTCGGTAAAGTTTATTAATATTTTTTCCAACTTTGAACCCTCGTAGTTTGTTCATACGAACTCCGATTTAGTTGAATTGTTTTTTAAAGTGAAGTGTATTACTAGATATGTTCACAAACATGATTAAGCAAATTATTTGATGTCGGAAAAATTTACTTTTGAAGGTCTAAAGAAGGTTGTCGGTCACTTTTATTTATTTTTTGTCCAACTTTTAACGGTCGTAGTTTCTTTATACGAACTCAGATTTAGTAGAAATTTTTTTGAAGGTGAAGTGTATTACTAGATGTGTTCACAAACATGATTAATCCTATATTTTGATGACGGAAAGTGTAACTTTTGAAGCTCTAAACAAGGTTGTCGGTAATGTTTATATAGAAAGTGTATATATTAATATTTAGTACTGATATTAAACAAAAACATAGACAAATATTATAAAAGCATATCCTAATCAAAAGGTTACATGATAATAGAAACATACGCACTAGGCAAATATTATAAAAGCATACCCTAATCAAAATGTTACATAATAATAGAAACATACGCACTAGGTCTAATTACTATCACATAAATCTGGGAAATCAAGAGGATATTTTTTTCTCTGCAAGCACCCAATTGTTTTTCCTTTTCATTTCTTTGACCATAATTTGTAGCTCCAGCTCACCTTGTTCAACAGCCTCCTTTTGTTTTTGCACCCAGATAGTTGCTTGTGTGATATCTTGTTGTGTCTTTTTGACCCATTTTATTTTTTTGACAACCTCTTCCTGCATTTCATCCAACTGTTTCTTTTGCTGCCTAATAAATCTGTTTTGAGATTCAATCTTCTCTTCTTTCTGTATAACTAGTTTTCTAAGGTCTTCAGGCATGAGCCAAGGTTTTCCTTGTCGGTTTGAGGATGAAGCAGGCATATTTGGACTATGATATTTCCGATGAGTGATAATGGTTTGGTTTGAAGAATGTTAAGGTGAAATAAGGTGTATATATATATATATATATATATATATATATATATATATATATATATATATATATATATATATATATATATATATATATATATATATATATATATATATATATATATATATATATATATATATATATATAGAAAATTTAGAATGGGTTGGTAGGTTGGAAATAAATATACAGGGGAGGGGTTGATGTGACCATTAAATATAAAGATATATAGACAAAAGAGTAGCAATACATAAATATTAATAAAAATGATAGTTAACAAACTCATGAAATACAAACAATAAAAGACAAATAAGTACTGAGATCCTAAATACCAACCTTCAAATAGAAATAATTATCACCTATGAAATTCATAGTTAACAAAATATTTTTCATAATACAAATTAGAAAAACTAATCTTTAATTTGCCACTCAGGAATCTCATATGGATCGTTTTTTTCATATTAGCTACCCAAATCTTTTTTTCAGTAATTTATTGACCAAGTGACAATACATTATCCATCTCTCGATCAATGTTTGCTTTGGTTGACTTAATCCATTTCTCAGCTTCTATTACTTCTTGTTTTTTGAAGCTATCCAACTTTTTTTACCTTCAACTAATCTCCGTTGACCTTCTAAAAATTATGTATCTTCAACAATTGATTGAATTTGTTTGTCGACTTCAGAGGCGCTGTGAAGGAGAATTCTTTTCATTTCCTATGGCATCCTACATCAATAGTAGGTGGAATTGTTGATGTAGACGGAGCCTTGCGTTTTTCCAATACCCATTTTAACTTCTGAGATTGACCGGACATGTTTAGAAACAAAAAATTACTAAATTTGATTGATGGTGTAGATGTGATACTTGAGATGAAAAACTTTATTTATACAGAAATTAGTTTCTGCATAGGGAATTCTCATGTGTTAGTTTGACTACGAAATAAGTGGGTTTGACTGCGAAATGCAGTGAAATGTCATGTCCATAGGGTACTCTATAGTGTCCTTCAATAGGGAGCAGTGTCTTGTCTTGTCAACATGAGTTTCTGCCAAGGGAAATCGCATGTGTTAGTTTGACTACGAAATAAGTGGGTTTGACTGCGAAATGCAGTGAAATCTCATGTCCATAGGGGACTCTATAGTGTCCTGCAGTAGGGAGCAGTGTCTTGTCTTGTCAACCTCATTTTCTGCATACGGAAAACGCAGCCCATCTAGAGGAATTCTGTGACAACTGTCAAATTAGTCAACGAAAGTCAACTCAAGTCAACCAGAGCGTACGTTAGGTCAATATATTGAAATGTAAATTCCATAACCTCTATAATTTATTATTGGATATTATAATAATATATACGCTAATACGAACAAACGCTATTAAGCTAGATATTTTTAAAATAAAATAAATAATGTGACAACTGTCAAATTAGTCAACGAAAGTCAACTCAAGTCAACCAGAGCGTATGTTAGGTCAATATATTGAAATGTAAATTCCATAACCTCTATAATTTATTATTGGATATTATAATAATATGTACGCTAATACGAACAAACGCTATTAATCTAGATATTTTTAAAATAAAATAAAATAAAATTATTTTTTTTTACGTTGTGAATAGTGTCCGACGTGAATAGTGATCCTGCATGAATAGTATCCGACGTGAATAGTAAACGGTAAAAGTCAAAACTCTTCGGAATGTTATAAATTTTATATCGAAACGTAGATAAAAATATGACGGATCCGAATATGTATTCATATTTTTACCAAACGTTTTATATAAAAAGTTATGATAGAAAAACAGTAAAAATGTAAAACTATTCGGAATATTACAAATTTTATATCGAAACGTAGATAAAATTACGACGATTCCAAATATATATTTATATTTTTACCAAACGTTATATATAAAAAGTTATGATAGAAAAACGTATAATTTAACTTGAAAGCGACGTTTAATTATTATAATATATTAATATATAAAAAATAAAAATAAAAATTTATGACTATCCTGAATTGGTCTCCACCGTTAGGTGGAGATTTGAAAAACATGTTTTATTTTTTTATTTATTATTATTATTTTTTATATTAAAGTGGGACCCACTTCATTATTTAATCAATTTTACACATTTTACCCTCAAAGAATTCGTATTTTCATTTCGAACACTACGTATTCAATACTTATTTTTAAGTTTATCAATAATATTATGTTGTTTTATAAAACGAAAAATTTACCGTCATATCCGTATCATCGATACGGACAACCTGACATCAAAATTTAATATCATTGATATTAGTTTTATATTTAATATTTTCTTTTTCTTTAAAATGAAATTGTATTTACATTTAAACCCTATATTTTCGATAAACTTACAATTAATACCCTTTCGTTAATTCGTTAAAGACTTTTAGGTAAAAAGTTGATATTATTAAACTACGATTTTTGTAGATTATATTTCTATAAAAGAAAATTATTTGTTTTAATTAAAAACTATTAAATCTATTTAAAGAGTATTTTAAGGGTATATTTTGTTATAAACAAATTCTAAAAGCTATAAAAGTCGAATATCTGTATCTTGAGGGCCGCAATACGAAAATAAATCTACTATAAATATAGCCTCATTCTAGCCATTCAAATCACACAAACAAGTTCTTCGATACGTATAGAGAGATATACGAAGAATGAGCGTTAGAAGTAGATATTTCAGTTATAAATATAGTGAGTTCGAGTTAGAAGCAGTAAGAGTCGGGCGATCTAACAACAATTGGTGATAAGATCATCATTGACATTAAGGTGAGTTCATACCCCTTCTTTTTATCTTTATTCAAGTTTTTAAGGGGGAGAATACAAGTTATACTATAAAAATAGCTATTTATACTCATTTGTAACAGTAGTAAACAAAATGTGAATTTTGTAAACATCATTATGACAACAATTCAATTATAGTTCCAAAATATAATATTAAATGATCTACTTACGAGAGCGGTGTCTAGGCCGGTCATTTGGGCTAGGTTGCTGGATTTCCGAAAGGCTTATACGCTGAAAGGGTCCTGCCTCTCCATTTGATCTTCTACCTGGCAGTTCTTTATTTGATAGTCATGAAATATTATATTGGAATTAAATAAGAGTATAACCAAGTTATTACACTACTATTATGGAAAATATTTTAAAAGATAATTTTTATAACCATTTAAATAAGTTATTTCTCATATATTCGTAAATATATGCTTTTCACGACAGAATACCAAAAATAAACTATTATAGGAATAGTTTGTGGATACAAATGTTACTATAACGGTTAGAACAAGACAAATAATTATATACAAATATATAATTATTATACATTACTATATTATCATGGGAAAAATGATAATTGTCAAATACAAGGTTTTTCATATACAAACTTTACGTAAACAAGTTGATTGATACATACATTTTTGTGAGACGGGTCTTCACAGTGCTTATTTAAGTACATACTATAAGTCCTGAAATTTATAACCAGAGTCTCGGTAAGAGAGCGTGATATTTGTGTATAGATCTATACGGGATTGACAACCCCTGTAACACCCGGCTTTTAAAAACAAAACACCCCTGAAAATTTTTCATTTAAAACGTAGGTTTCAGTACTTAAAACCATAAACCAAGGGGTATATTTTAATAAAAACGGGTACAAGTGTATCAAGGAGTATATAAATATAGTAACCTCCATATAAGTCGGGCTGCTACTGACAGCATCTACAAGTCCACTTCTTGAGTCACGGACTTTATCCTTACCCTTATCAGGGTTATGCTAACCTGCAGGGACATTTAACAAACGGTATGAGCTACAAAGCTCAGTGAGTAATCGTATTTGCAAATAACATGTATCAAATATATTCGTATATCTGTCTGGATATCGAATCCAAACTTATAGCCTTACTGGCTGACCATATATCTCTTAGGATTTCACATCCTAATTTTGTAGCCTTACAGGCTACATCATTACAACCTGCAATTATCAAACCACATCAGTTATTTGCACAGATAATCATATCTATCGTTTCTGTCCCATGTTTCTTAGTCACAATGGACTGCATCATATGTCATGGCTATATAAGCCGCACCCTGTCATTTTCAATATACAAGTCATAGCCCAAAAGCTGCATCAGCTGGGCTCAATAACCCGGTATCATAGTCAAAAGACCGCACCATTTGGACTTAAAGTCAAATATCAAAATCAATTATGGCTCACGAGTTTGTCCCGCTTTTGCCTAGACTCACGGCTCCGTTCTTGTCATGTCATTGACTCACGGCTTACCCGGTATTGTCATTTTACTGACTCACAGCTCCGTTCTTGTCTATTATAGACTCACGGCTTATCTGATATTGTCGCATTGTTTATTCATTTAAAGACTCACAGCTCCGTTCTTGTCTTTTTCAGACTCACGGCTTATCTGGTATTGTCGTATCATTTCTTTTTATTATCATTATTGACTCACAGCTCCGTTCTTGTCTATCACAGACTCACGGCTTATCTGATATTGCCATATTATTTCTGTTATTGACTCACAGCTCCGTTCTTGTCTATCGTAGACTCACGGCTTATCTGGTATTGTCTTTTCTATGTATATGTCAACTGTTTATTTTTGTCCCCCAAAGCAGTTTCAATCTATAACAGTTCAATCATCATATATCATATATGATATCAGTGAGATTACTCACCTGGATACTAGCTGCATTTAAATCCTGGTTGTTTCTTTCCTTTGCGTGCACCACAACCATTTTGTCCCATACCTATATATTCATTTATATACCAAATGATAATAGGTTAATAATCATTTCAGTTGACTCTAATACATAAGAGTCCAATATTATGCAACTATAAATCATCCCTTGATGATAAACTTTCCATTTACCATCTTTTCATGAGTTTTACTATTCACCGAGGCATTCGTATTGCTCTACAGTGCCCCTGAGGAGTCGAAAACTCAATTTAATATTTTTCCCATACTTTTCAAACCATTTGGGACTTATAGTTCAAGTTTGAGGTAAATCGGACAAGCCAAACAAAAGTTAGCGTTTTAAAGTCCCTGTCTGGTGGGCTCACTGCGCCAGGAGTGGGGCGCACTGCGCCTGGGCGCACCCCGCCAGGATCCTGGGCGCACTGCGCCTAGCGCCAGGACAGTCTCCTGATCAGTCGCGATTTGTGCACTGTAGCACGCAGTTTTTACTCATTAAGCGCTTATTTATGTTCTTAATCATATGGGGTTTGTTCCTAGGCTAAAACCTTCTATTAAGACAAGGTTTTCAACCATTAAAACCCACTCAATCAATCAAAGGAAGAATTAGGGTTATTAGTTCCAAAAACCCCAAAACTTCAAATTCATCAATAATAGCAATCTACTTCCAAAATCTTGAATTAAGTCCTTTTAGCATGACTTATTGGAAGTATTTACCACATAAACCATATGATTCATAACTGAAATTTACAAATTTCAGTTTCTATAAAAGCTCATCAAGAACATACACAAAACTTAGGTTAGAATTCAATTTACTAACCTTATATAACTTAGGAATCACCAATTCCAAACTATGATTCCAATTCCATGCTTCAATCTCCACGAATTCTGCAGAAATCACATCTTCAAGAACATTCCCGTAACCTCAAATGTTCAGCCACAATAATGAGAGGTATTTCTCATTTCTTTTTATATTTTCCAATTTTTCATTTTTAGTCCCTAAGTTCATTTTCTTGAACTTTTGGCACTAATATCAAGTTTTATCACAATAAACTTTCTTTTCTTATGCTTTTGTCACAAGCAAACAATATTTTTATATATTTGGTCCTTCACTTGGTCAAATGACAAAATTACCCCTTTTATGGTAAAATGACCAAAAATCAGTTTTTATAACATTTTAAGTCCAAAACTCAAAATATTATTTCAAACCAAATTCTTTTCTGTCCAAAAGACCAAATTACCCTTCTAAGGTAAAATGACCAATTTACCCTTTTTATTATATTTACATAAAAAGAGTGTCTTGGCGTTACAACCCCGCACCTGAGCTGCTAGCTACAGCTAGACCGACGGGTCTGAGGTGACAAATGTCATAACAGTCCGACGCCTGAAGAACGTCGAAGCAGGCCTACATGGTCACAGTATGGTTATAGGACGTCTCGCATGGGAAATCAACTTTATAAATTGTTTACGTGGAAATATATATTTTCAAAGGTTTTATACTACAAACTACGCTATACATTTTAGTCTTTGGATTTTTAAGACTTGGATACATTCATAAGAAAATATGGGATTTTCTTGGAGTACAATACTACCTTTTACAAGGAAAGAGATTCCTCATATAAGTTTTATGGTATTAAAACTACATTTTAACGAGTTACAAATATAAGTATGGTTTTACTTATACACATTGGTTCTATGACATTAAAACTGCGTTTTATCAAAGATATAAATATAAGTACGGTTTACTTATACATACGAGTTTTATGGAATTAAAACTACAATTAGTCTACGAGTAAACATGTATTTACACTGTTTCATACAGCAATAAAACTACGTAATACTATTTTCAAGTATAGAAATACTTATACATTTACGGTCTTTGGGTTTTAAGACTACGACTCGTTTATAAGAAAATATTGGATTTTCTGGTGTCAAACACTATCTTTTTACAAGGAAAAAGGATTATGGATTTTCTCATACAAAAATCTTATGAAGTCACCAACGTAATGTTGACACTCTTTCAAACTACTTGTATTCTTAGGAAATTGATAAGGTAACTACAACCTTTGACGATGGGTTGCTATGGCTTCATACTATGTTTTTTGATATCATATTGTAATTGTATTTAAAACATACAATCTTTAGAACTCTTGTAACATTTACAATTATGTATATGGTGGATGTGTTTGCTTTGATCACTATTGTACAAACGTTGTTGTGATACTGTTCATGAAGTCATCCACCCAGACGTTTCCGCCATCGTGGTTTGGGGGTGTGACAGATTGGTATCAGAGCATTGTTTATAGTGAACTAAGTATATCAATCCATTTAAGATATACAACTATAAATGCAATGGGACTAAAACTCTCTAAAACAATCTGTACAAAGTATACTTTAAAATACAATGATCTTTTTATAAAGTATAAGTACAAGTACATACATACTAGAACAGTGTCATAACCAGAACAATACAAGAGTAATAAGATGAGTTGAACACTATGAATAGGCCTAGGTAGTTATGTAATCATACCTAGGACAAATAGAGCATGATCAACTGTATTTGTCCAAGGTATGACTAACATGTACTTAGAAATAGTCGTAGTGAACAACAAGTCTAAAAACTTACCAAGAACCATATACAAAGAAACTCTAAAACAAAATATAAAGCTAAAATACTATAGGGGCATTTTATAATACTATATAACCATACATCTAGACACTTTATATACCTCTTATACCCCTATCCTTACATAGTAGACATGACAATTCGATAATACCTGACCAATAACTATTATCGAAAACCTTCCATCATCCCTACTAACAGTTCCATTAAACTAATATTGGTAGAAATTCAATCTGAAAGCCGAAGGCAGGCTAAGTCACCTGCCAAGTCTTCTGGGTTCTCTTCACTTACGATCTCGAGAAAATCAAGGTTAAAACCACTCATCGCAGAAACAGAAGGCAGAGATTGCTGTTGTGTATGGGTCCCTGATGAAGCTTCCTCCCTCTTTTGAACCTTTCTTTTCTTGTAAACAGCCTTAAATGCAGCTTGCCTCAATCTCTTTGTGGTATCAGTTATCTCCGAACTAGAACCCTCGATTATTGCTCTTTTCTCGTTCTCTAGACCAAGTATTACGTTTGCTTTACTAGGATTATTATTCAATTCCTGTTGCATAAATACTTTCAGTCATTGCAACCTCATGGTATTAAAATTGGGGAAAAGAAATACAATTCTTAACCTGAGTATGGTTAATAAGAGTTTGTAGACTCTTAATCTTTCGTCGAGGCCAACTTTTGATGCCTAACTTCCTACAGCGTTGCTTCAACTGTGTTGATCCAACGTTGAGTTCCCTTGCAGCTTGCATAAGTGGCTTGTTAAAGTGCTGAGCTATTGCTTCCTTACTTAATGGCTGTCTAGGACCACTTCCACTACCAATTACTGTGGTTCTTGGATTCAAAGAATAAAATCCGGTTGTACTATTGTCATTCTGGATCATTTGAGCATGATCCTGATTTGTTAAACCAAATATAAAATTTGGTGCAATAACATTAGAATCTGCCGTCGGCAGTAACTGTTGATTTTCAGCTATGAACCTAGGGTTTTGAAATCCCTCCAGATTCCTTTGAATCATCTGAAGGTGATCCTGGTATTGAAAACCTCCCTCAAACTCGGGTTTCATTCCAACACTGTCGTTATGAATCACCTGTAGTTGATCATCGTTCTGCATGCCAGCCACGAATCCTTGATTCATGAGGATAATCTCACTGTTCGTTATGTACTCGTCCATATAAATGGATCTTTAAAATAAAAAAAATGTTAAGATAAAAACCAAACTGACATAAAAGTACTAAAATTCAACCTAGAAGTAAGTTTTGAGATTGCTCATAAGCAAAGCCCAAAGATGAAGGTCCTAGATCTTCTGAGATAATACTCATCGGAGGAAGAACTTTAGGATCATTTTGAAGCTGATCCAGCGGTAATATATCTGGAAAATCTATACCTCACATAGTTTAAAATAAAATCAAAACGCTAGAGAAATGAATAAGAAATAAAAGGAGTTAAGGATATTATAATTACCAGACTCCAGTAGAGGTATTTGACTAAACGAGACTCCAGTAGAGGTATTTGACTAAACGATAGGGAGGTACCCTCTTCCCTTAGGAAATTCTGCTCAGCGTCTGACAAGTGTTCCATATGAGATCTGTTTTCCATGCCTCGATTGGAAATATGAGATTATATAAGAATGAACTAGTAGTAGGAAAGAATGAGACTGAAAAGATCTTAGATACAAATGATGATATATACCCGTTTATATAGCATCTTACCGCAGGAACTGAAAGGACAACTCACGTTCTTAATACCGAAATTCAAAATATCTACAGTAGATGCAAT
The DNA here is from genome assembly GCA_023525715.1 of Cichorium intybus. NCBI lineage: Eukaryota > Viridiplantae > Streptophyta > Magnoliopsida > Asterales > Asteraceae > Cichorium > Cichorium intybus. The sequence continues at coordinate 60,758,762 of CM042012.1, forward strand.
CTTTTCACCACCCTAAGTGATATCTTTTCCAAATTGGCGGCTTGACTCCGATGAGGACGGGATAACGAAAAGACATTTTTTTTAAATATATATATATATATATATATATATATATATATATATATATATATATAAATATATATATATATATATATATATATATATATATATATATATATATATATATATATATATATATATATATATATATATATATATATATATATATCTTCTGATAACGGAAATAGTTCAAAGAATAGTTAATTCAATTATATAGTAATCTAATCATAAATAATGAATTAGAACCTACTCATCTAGCATCTGTAGAGCTCGTGGTTCACCAGTATCTTACATGTTTCCTTCCATCCTACTAGTATCAACTGTAAAATGACATCACATATCATATCTTAAACATGCTTAGGCATCTCCATAATACTTAACTCAAATGATTAAGAAATCAATAGCTAATACAAATCACAATTAGAGAATATCATATGTTATCAAACCGAAACTCCAGATTTCATGATTTTACTAAGTCAACCGTTAAAACATCACAATATTCGAACTCAATACAACAAATATTAGGAACCTACATATGAGTTGAACCAATGCATACTTTCAGATCTGGACATCTAGGGTTTGAAACCCTAACACTCAAATTTTCTAACCTTGTGAATTAAGGACTCGAGAACGTATTTCGGTTGATAAATCCAACCTCCTCAAACTTTTCCTACACAAAACCCTTGATCAAAATAACCAAATTTGGCACCTTTTTGCTCTAGAAATAACCTAGGAGGATTTTTGGTTCGTAAATAGGGTAAATAAGGAAAGCTGCCTAAATAACCCCACTGAAGCAGGTTAACGACATTAACCTTTAAAGTTAGCATCGTTAACTTTAAAAAAAATCAGACTCGTACTCCGAAACCGACCCGTGTAAGTCTACTGGATACCACTGGATAACTAGAACACGAACGGTGTTCATAAAACACAACCCGTGTAACTCCTGCAAGCTAAACAGTTTCGAAAAAGTATACTACACACCCCAAGTGACTCCTACACTTCTCTTTGATAACTTTAAGGTTTAAACTCCTTCTAAATGGGTTTATAATCATCCTAACTCACATAACAACCTAGTAACTCTTATCTATACTAGGATTAACTCAAGTTTACTTACCAAAAATATTACAGCATTACACCCCAAAACCAAAGCAATTGGAAAACTGGGAAGCGCCAAGCAAGGACCTGAATTTACCTAGGAATGTGAGGACCAGATCAAACAAAAATACCCACATCTCTTTCCAAACCCTTGAGGATCCATTCAAAGTGTTAAATTTCGGGACGAAATTCCTTCTAACGGGTAGATAATGTGACAACTGTTAAATTAGTCAACGAAAGTCAACTCAAGTCAACCAGAGCGTACGTTAGGTCAATATATTGAAATGTAAATTCCATAACCTCTATAATTTATTATTGGATATTATAATAATATGTACGCTAATACGAACAAACGCTATTAAGCTAGATATTTTTAAAATAAAATAAATAATGTGACAACTGTCAAATTAGTCAACGAAAGTCAACTCAAGTCAACCAGAGCGTACGTTAGGTCAATATATTGAAATGTAAATTCCATAACCTCTATAATTTATTATTGGATATTATAATAATATGTACGCTAATACGAACAAACGCTATTAAGCTAGATATTTTTAAAATAAAATAAAATAAAGTTATTTTTTTACGTCGTGAATAGTGTCCGACGTGAATAGTGATCCGGCATGAATAGTATCCGACGTGAATAGTAAACGGTAAAAGTCAAAACTCTTCGAAATGTTATAAATTTTATAGCGAAACGTAGATAAAAATATGACGGATCCGAATATGTATTCATATTTTTACCAAACGTTTTATATAAAAAGTTATGATAGAAAAACGGTAAAAATGTAAAACTATTCGGAATATTACAAATTTTATATCGAAACGTAGATAAAATTACGACGATTCCAAATATATATTTATATTTCTACCAAACGTTATATATAAAAAGTTATGATAGAAAAACGTATAATTTAACTTGAAAGCGACGTTTAATTATTATAATATATTAATATATAAAAAATAAAAATAAAAATTTTTCACTATCCTGAATTGGTCTCACGTGGAGATTTGAAAAACATGTTTTATTTTTTATTTATTATTATTATTTTTTATATTAAAGTGGGACCCACTTCATTATTTAATCAATTTTACACATTTTACCCTCAAAGAATTCGTATTTTCATTTTGGACACTACGTATTCAATACGTATTTTTAAGTTTATCAATAATATTATGTTGTTTTATAAAACGAAAAATTTACCGTCAAATACGTATCATCGATACGGACAACCTGAGCGTTAGAAGTAGATATTTCAGTTATAAATATAGTGAGTTCGAGTTAGAAGCAGTAAAAGTCGGGCGATCTAACAACAATTGGTGATAAGATCATCATCGACATTAAGGTGAGTTCATACCCCTTCTTTTTATCTTTATTCAAGTTTTTAAGGGGGAGAATACAAGTTATACTATAAAAATAGCTATTTATACTCATTTGTAACAGTAGTAAACAAAATGTGAATTTTGTAAACATCATTATGACAACAATTCAATTATAGTTCCAAAATATAATATTGAATGATCTACTTACGAGAGCGGTGTCTAGGCCGATCATTTGGGCTAGGTTGCTGGATTTCCGAAAGGCTTATACGCTGAAAAGGTCCTGCCTCCCCATTTGATCTTCTACCTGGCTGTTCTTTATTTGATAGTCATGAAATATTATATTGGAATTAAATAAGAGTATAACCAAGTTATTACACCACTATTATGGAAAATATTTTAAAAGATAATTTTTATAACCATTTAAATAAGTTATTTCTCATATATTCGTAAATATATGCTTTTCAGTACAGAATACCAAAAATAAACTATTATAGGAATAGTTTGTGGATACAAATGTTACTATAACGGTTAGAACAAGACAAATAATTATATACAAATATATAATTATTATACATTACTATATTATCATGGGAAAAATGATAATTGTCAAATACAAGGTTTTTCATATACAAACTTTACGTAAACAAGTTGATTGATACATAAATTTTTGTGAGACGGGTCTTCACAGTGCTTATTTAAGTACATACTATAAGTTCTGAAATTTATAACCAGAGTCTCGGTAAGAGAGCGTGATATTTGTGTATAGATCTATACGGGATTGACAACCCCGCACCTGAGCTGCTAGCTACAGCTAGACCGACTGGTCTGAGGTGACAAATGTCATAACAGTCCGACGCCTGAAGAACGTCGAAGCAGGCCTACATGGTCACAGTATGGTTATAGGACGTCTCGCATGGGAAATCAACTTTATAAATTGTTTACGTGGAAATATATATTTTCAAAGGTTTTATACTACAAACTACGCTATACATTTTAGTCTTTGGATTTTTAAGACTTGGATACATTCATAAGAAAATATGGGATTTTCTTGGAGTACAATACTACCTTTTACAAGGAAAGAGATTCCTCATATAAGTTTTATGGTATTAAAACTACATTTTAACGAGTTACAAATATAAGTATGGTTTTACTTATACACATTGGTTCTATGAAATTAAAACTGCGTTTTATCAAAGATATAAATATAAGTACGGCTTACTTATACATACGAGTTTTATGGAATTAAAACTAAAATTAGTCTACGAGTAAACATGTATTTACACTGTTTCATACAACAATAAAACTACGTAATACTATTTTCAAGTATAGAAATACTTATACATTTACGGTCTTTGGGTTTTAAGACTACGACTCATTTATAAGAAAATATTGGATTTTCTGGTGTCAAACACTATCTTTTTACAAGGAAAAAGGATTATGGATTTTCTCATACAAAAATCTTATGAACTCACCAACGTAATGTTGACACTCTTTCAAACTACTTGTATTCTCAGGAAATTGATAAGGTAACTACAACCTTTGACGATGGGTCGCTATGGCGTCATACTATGTATTTTGATATCATATTGTAATTGTATTTAAAACATACAATCTTTAGAACTCTTGTAACATTTACAATTATGTATATGGTGGATGTGTTTGCTTTGATCACTATTGTACAAACATTGTTGTGATACTGTTCATGAAGTCATCCACCCTCAGACGTTTCCGCCATCGTGGTTTGGGGGTGTGACAAATTCGCAGCCCATCAAGAGGAAAACGCAGCCCATGAGAGGAAAACGCAGGTCATGGGTTTGACTATGAAATGCAGTGAAATGTCATGTCCATAAGGTACTGTATAGTGTCCTGCAATAGGGAGCAGTGTATTGTCTTGTCAACATGAGTTTTTGCTAGTTTGACTACGAAATAAGTGGGTTTGACTACGAAATGCACTGAAAAGTCATGTCCATATGGTAATCTATAGTGTATAGCAATAGGGAGCAGTGTGTTGTCAACAATAATCGAAATGAGTAGGATATAAATACGTGGATATCTGCATACTTTGTAATCAATCAGTTTCTATTTCAATTATTATCCAAAATGAGTACATCAACCAAGCATCACAAACAAAGTTTTACCCACCTTCCCCTATTCTTCCATAACCTTGAAATTGCGAACCTAGATACAATCACTAGCATAAAGCAAGATGCCCAGAAACGATTTGAATTTTGTTTTATGGCTGTAGGATGTGTCGTAAGTTGTTATTCTAATCATAATTTTTATCTAATGATCACAACTCTATACTACTAACATTTGTTGTAAACCTTTTTGTAGATGCAAACATTCCTTTTTACTACCCTACCAGTCATTTTCCTGCAGTGCCTAACATTGAATGGACCATACGTCCATACAATGTACGTAGCGGTCTCGGTAGATGGAAACCATCAACCTCTACCCATAGCAATCGGTCTTGGAATAGCAAAATCGTTAGATTCGTAGACATGGTTTCTTATGAGACTAAATGAATGCATACGAAATGCTAGAGAAGTTTCTTTTTTTACGAAATTGTCCAATCACTTAGACGTCGCCCTATGTCAGGTGTTCCCACATTCTTACCATGGATATTGTTGCAAAAGTGTGTTTAAATATTTTCTTGATAGAATGCCAATCTTCCAAGAATGTCCACATATTTTCTGGCAGACTTGCAAGGCGTATGAATTACGTCATTTTGAACCGAACTTTACTATACTTAGAGACGTATTGGGCCAACACGGGGGCCAAAATATAATCACCTGGTTTGAAGGTATTTCTCAAGAAAAATGGGCACGGGTGATGTTCCCTAATTTCCGTTGCAACATACTCTCCATAATAATGCCCGATGAGATTTGTTGGGTCTCTGTAGTTCAGCAAGATTTACCAATAATATCACTCCTTCAGTTTTTCGTTGACATGCTGCAACGTATTTATGTTGATCGCGGTGCTTTAGGAGGTTAATCGTTATTATTTATTTATATTTGTGTGTAAGATACTTTGACTTATGCTAATTTCCTAATTATTTGTTTCAGGCATGTTATTTCATGAACTCACCCCATATGCGGAGAACATACTTTATAGACGAATGCGCAAGTCTGAACCATGTGAAGTAACGGAATTATACAACACTGAGTTTTTTGTCTGCGACTTCACGAAAACATATATTGTTAACCTGCGTGAACACACTTGTGATTGTGGAAAAATTAGGAGTTCTGGTATTCCCGTATCGAACATATATGATGTTACAGGATTTTAATACGGTGAACATTTATTTCACTATGGCTGCATATAGAGCTGCATATCAAACGGAAGTGGTGCAGGCTGTACCCCCTCAAAGTGAATGGCATGTACCTGTCAACATGGTGGATGTTTACCCCCTTTAGCTTTGTCTTAGATGTTTTACCCCCATTAGCTTTGTCTTAGATATTTTACCTTTTGTATTAGAAGTATTTCGTTGTTTGATCAAAGTATTTCGTTGTTTGACTAAATGCTGAGTAACGTCATTTTGTTACTTCATGATTGCAAAATGATGGTTGTGTATGAATTATGCAATAACATTATTAACGACAACATAGAATTTGAAATTAGATTCCAATGACGTTACATACATTGGGGAAATTACAAGATGGTTCAGTACAGTCATATAAGGATTTAGTTTACTACCATTACACAATTCATCACCGTTATATGGTAATTAGACCTTATAAACTAGTATGGCTACAAAAAGCATCCAACTGAGTACTAGGAGGATCTTTAAATTTCGATTCTCGAGTTGAAGCCTTCTTAGTTCTCTATCTCATTGAATTCTGGCAACAACATTGTCTTCATCGACCCAGCCATTAAACCCACAGTTTAGCATCTGTATTAATGATATTACAGCAAAAGTTTATCATATAGTACGATCATATTATAAAACATAGGTGGGTTCGATATTATAATATTACCTTGTTAGTACAAGCATAGAACTGTCTTCCTGGGTTTCTGCTTGTATTCGACACACGTATTACTGTAGGATAACTGCAACAACCGCATGTTCTTGCCATTTGATATTTTGTTGATGGAAGAAACTCAGATACAACATAAAGATACGCGTTAGAGCATAAGAGCACACCTTTATATAGAGATGAAAAGTGGGAAAGATACAGATACAAAAAAACCAGTCTACCTAGATCTACTTAATTGTCACATCAACTGTCTAGTATGTATACTGCGCTTTGCTTTAATTAGAATAATATAATACATAATATTAATTACTAGGCCACAAATTTGGGAATTGCAACGGATACATAGTTTTTTCCCCGGTCGATAAAATCTCCCCTTATCCTACTAACATCTGTAATACGATTTTTTTCTTCCACAAGTTGAGAAACTTCTTGTTCAGTTTCCTCAATCCAACGTTTAGCATTTTTTAGCTTCATAGACGTATCTTTAACCCAAATTTTCATTTCCTTCAATTTCTCACAAAGGAGTTCTATACGGTCATCTAGAATCCTTGTTTTTTCCAGGTCTCTTTTGTTTTCTTCTTCTGCACGTGTCATCGCATCAAATATATAGTCTGGCATTTTATATGGTAATGGATCATTCATAGAATATCCTGGCTGACCTGGGCAGACATTGGGAAAAGGGTTAATATCTGAACAAATGTAACAATCCTCGTCCTCACAATTCCAAGTAGCATCTTCAGAAGAACTCATAATTTAACTCCACAAATGCTAACTAGCTTGTAACAGTATATATAACTCTGTACAAGATTGACTGCGAAGTCGTACAAGATTGACTGCGAAGTCGTACAACATTGACTGCGAAGTCATACAACAATGACTGCAAAGTCGTACATCATTCACTGCGAAGTCGTACAACTTTGACTACGAACTCGTACAACATTGACTGCGAAGTCGTAAAACATTGACTGCGAAATCGTAGAACATTGACTGCACAGTTGTACAACTTTGACTGCGAAGTCATACAACTTTGACTGCAAACTCGTACATCATTGACTACGAACTCGTACATCATTGACTACGAACTCGTACAACATTGACTGCGAAGTCGTACATCATTGACTACGAACTCGTACAACATTGACTGCGAAGTCGTAAAACATTTGACTGCGAAGTCGTAAAAGTTTGACTGCTAAGTCTTACAACATTGACTACGAACTCGTACAAATTTGACTACAAACTCGTACAAGATTGACTGCAAACTCGTACAACATTGACTGCGAAGTCGTACAACTTTGACTGCGGAGTCATACAACTTTGACTGCGGAGTCGTACAACATTGACTGCGAAGTCGTACAACATTGACTGCGAGATTCGCTGTCATACAAACTATAAGACTTGTTCTTACAAAACGAATACACTGAAACAATCTAAACTACATTACACAATCAGTTCATCCTAGAAAAAATATTTTGTTCTAGTGTGCACCGGTGGGAATTGGTCCACATTTGATGGGCAAGCTAAATACGTTAGCTCAAACCATAAGAATTACGGAATAAATTCAGTTCTAATATAAATTTTCATGATTTTTCTTTATTGGTAAAATCAAAGGCTAGTTTGGATGCTCAATCGAGTGTTAGATTATCAATTCAACATCCAGAATATAACTATGTTATGGAGATAGTTGATGACAATGATATCTTGCATTTGATATCGAAGGTGTGAACACCATCGTTCCTGTTTACGTTGTTGCAGATGATGACGATAATCGAAGTAACGACTGGTGCAAAATATCACATGAAAAGAAGTCCAGCGGATTTGGGAGCAACAATGTTCCATGTAATATTATGACCACCAACAATGTTCTAGAAACCGTCTTCCAAACAGCAATCCACTATGTGGAACCTAAAATTTTGAAGTACGTAGGAGATGACGACATTGGTACTTGTGTAGATGATTTTGGCAAACAAAATATGATGAGTAATTCAGTGACGGCTGATCAAAAAGACTACGATGAAGTTTGTGTTCTTCTAAATGATGGTAATCTAGCACCAAATGGGGATCCCGTGGATGGTGATTTACGTTTATCAGACCTGGAAGGAAGTGATCGTGACGAAGGAGTGACGACTGATCAAAAAGACTACGAAGGAGTGTCGGATGATGCTCAACACAATCGGTTAAGAAGCACATTGTTATACGGTATGCCACAGCCGCCGCCATGTCCTGTCCCATCAAAGATAAAAACCCCATCTTACAACCACCACCCATCACAAAAGATTAGAGTTTTCCAAGCCTACAAAGACAAAGAAGCTATGAAACTTGCACTTGGTGTTAAAAGTATGACCGAAGGTTTTCAATACAAAATTAAAAGATCAACAAAAACAAGGTACGAGGCTATTTGTTGTCAAGATAACTGTACTTGGAGTTTTACAGATACAGCAGAAAAAGGCGGTCACAGCTCATTCCACTGCACTAAGATTGTTGATGAACACACGTGCTCGTCGTCACAACTCAACCCAAACCATCGCCAAGCAAACAAGAAAGTATTGGGTCATCTGTGTTATCTGAGGTTATGGCTGCCAACCAAAGTAGGGTATATCGTGGCAACGACATAATGCGTGATATCAATTCAAAGTATAGAATTGATATTAGTTACAAACAAGCATGGAGGGCGAAATAATATGCATTGTATTTGTTAAGGGGTGACCTAGCGGAATCGTTCACAAGACTCCCTGTGTATTGCTACAACTTGCAAAAGCATAATCTTGGAACTGTAACTTCAATCAGAAAAGATGTTGACGATCGATTTCAATTTATATTTATTTGATTAGGCTGCGCTATAAGTTTCGTTGTAACTAATCAATTGCACAACCACTATACGAATGTAACTGTAGAATTAACACAATTTACGTTTTGTAGTTAAATGCTTTCCGCAATTGGTGTAGACCTACATTGGTGGTAGACGCCGCCCACCTCAAGGGCGACTTCAAGGGCACCATGTTATTGGCAGTTGCGATGGATGGTATAATCAAATATTACCGGTAGCATATGCAATATGCAAGAGCGAGTGCACAGAAACATGGTCTTGGTTCATGGAAAAATTGCACGATTGCATTGGCGACATGGGATCTCTTAGTTTCATATCTGATAGGCATGCGACAATAGCCGGAGCCATTGAAAACATTTTCCCGACTGCACATCATGGAATTTGTGGTTATCATTTATATTTAATGTAGTCACCAAGTTTGGATCCAAGAAAAAAATCAAGGCATTCTTTTGGGCAGCCTGTAAAGCATATACAATCGAAGAATTTAATGAATGGATGCAAAGGATTCACAATTATAATCCTGAATTATATGCATACTTGGACAACGCAGGTCCAGAAAAATGGGCTCGATCTAGATTTGAAGGAATGCGGTTTAATCTTATGACATCCAACAGTGCTGAGTCCATAAACGCACTATCCCGATACGCCAGAAAGATGCCAGTGCTGATGCTCATTGACTTTTTTCGAACAACAATGCAGCAATGGTATTTTGAATGCCGCAATCGTGGAGGTAAGAGTTACATCGTTCATCATACAGTAATAACGTTGTCGTATTTACTTTGTATCAAAAATATTGACGTGCTAACTTGAAATATTTATTTAGCTGATATAAAAACAACACTAACTCCATGGGCGGAAGCAAAGATTCGTAAAAGAATGACTAAAAGCAGCAACTGGATAGTCCATCTAATTACAAATTCAAGATTCCAGGTTGTAGACTTCCTTAGGGATGGGATTGTAGATTTTGAAGACTCAACATGTTCATGTCGTAAGTGGCAACTATCTGGCATACCTTGTGGCCATCTAATAAGAGTTTTAAACAGCTTAAACCATGGAGATTGTACTGGATGGGTCCACAATGCATATCAGGTTGTGTTTTACAGAAAGACGTACGAGTACATTATCAACCCTCTACCCACCCCTTGTGATTGGGAGACATCGGACGATTTGATTTTAGTGAGACCCCCAGTGATGGACAGACGTCTACCTAGAAGGCCAAGAAATATGGATCGTATTCCGTCACAAGGTGAGGGTCCAATAATAAAAGAATGTTCTCATTGCCATCAAAGGGGTCACACAAGAACTACATGTCCTGCGTTAGTTCCAACTCGTAAACCAGAAGGATCAAGCAAACGTCGTGTTTTAGACAAGAAAGGGAAAACGAGCATAAGAGGGGACTCTAGTAGCATGTCACAGAGTGAAGCAGTTTATCCTACCGTGGATTTGAGCTAAATGGGGGTTTAATTATGTTTACTATTACGTTATTTGTAGGTTCTAAAACCAGTTTCATGGAATCATCTTTGATTTCTACTCGATTGAATGAAATCTTTTACTTCCTTTTACGTAATTATTATTACTATATAATTAATAATACTCATTTGTGACACGACTACATAAATTACTGTCGATATTAAACAGTTGAAACGACAACTCAAGCTTTCATGCAACATACTACTATATGTACTGTAATGAGTAATCATTAATAGTGACAGCCCTATCTAAAAGAAACTGGCAAGATGGAATAGTTGAAACGACAACTCATCATTTCATACAACGTACTACCATATATATACACTAACTTCAAACCGATTTCATTCATTCAGTTACTCATATTGATCAATGGATCACCAAAGGGGTTCCTCAAGTAGAGTTGTAAGCTATCATAATTCTTTTACTTTGTTAAGTTGTTTTAAATCTTCTAACATGTGAAAATGGTTTTCAGTGAACTGATTTTCTTTTTTTATATCAGGATACAACCGTCGATATAGTCTTAAATAATGAGTTGACAGATCTCGACGAACGTATAAATAGATTAGTTGACACTCACGTGTTATTGATGACCAGGGCTTTTCGGCATGTCCAAGAACAATTGGAGGAATTTGATTTCCAAATAACACGTATGATACCAGATGAGCGTATAAAGTTAGCGCATTATAATTTGCAAATGCTTGTGATCCAAATTCCTGTAGATATTTGTCACACCCTCAAACCGTATTGGCGTAATAGTTCAAGGGTGGATGACTTCATGAACAATATCATAACAAAGTTGAATAATAGTGATTCCAAGCAAACAACCATCATTAAAATAATTGCAAATGTTACATCGTTTAAAAGTTGCGTGTTTCAATTACAATTACAAATGATTTCAAAATGGACAAAAACGACGTCGTAACGTCTCTTCGAATCGTGCTGAGGTTTACCTTATCAATTTCCTGAGAATACAAGTAGTTGAAAAAGTGTCAACAATTAAGTTGGTGAGTTCATAAGATTTTTGTATAAGAAATGTCCTTTATTTGTAAACGATAGTGTTGGAAACCAAGAAAATCCAATATCTTCTTATAAAAATGTCCAAGTCTTTAAATCCCAAAGACTAAAATGTAATATGTAAATTGTAGTGTACTTTCTTTGAAATGTGTGTTTCCACATAAACCATTTATAAAATATTAAATTGATTATTTTCCCATGTGAGATACCATATAACCATACTGTGACTAGTTGGCCTGCTTCGACGTTCTTCAGGCGTCGGAATGTTAGACATTTGGACACCTCAGACCTGCCGGTCAAGCTGTAGCTAGCAGCTCAGGTGCGGGGTTGTCAAGCCCCGTATAGATCTATACTCAAATATCGCGCTCTCTTACCGAGACTCTGGTTATAAAAGTTCATGACTTATAGTAGGTACTTATAAAAGTACTGTGAAGATTCATCTCACAAAAATGTATGTATTTCAATCAACTTGTTTACGTACGTTTTGTATATAAAAACTCTTGTAATAGTCCATTATCATTTTTCCCATGATAATATAGTATAGTTTAATAATTATATAACTTTATATAATTATTTTTGTCATGTTCAAACGTCATAATAACTTGTGTTCATAAACTATTTCAATAATAGTCTATTTTAGTATTGCGTCGTAATAATCGTATTTTTGTGAATAATAATGAAGTAATTTATTCAAATGATTATAAATATCATCTTTTGAGATATTTCTCACAAAAATAGTGTAATATCTTGATTATAACCATTTTTTCTAGAAAATAGTGCTTTTATTTATAAAAACGTAGTTTTTACTAGTTTTCGTTTTTATAACGTTTTTATCCAAGATCTAGTGTTTTTGTACACTTTATTTGTAGTTTTGTAACTTCTACACATCTTAACATGTCAAAATGTTCATAATACATAGATCTATTCATATTTCATGCCAAATTCAACTTTATAACATTTTTGTCCAAGATCTAACATTTTACACATTTTATATATAGTTTAGTAACTTTTACACTAACATTATATACATCATTATGAACTTCTTACAAAGGGTTAACCATATTTCATGTCAAAAGCATTTTTACACAAATATTAACTTTATGAACTTGTGTAAACCAACATATATAACATTTAATCACATATAATCTTGAATAAAACAACATTTATAGTAAAAGAACTTGTATTCTCCCCCAAAAAGGTTTCAAAAGATGAAAATGAGGGGTATGAACTCACCTTGAGTGTGGATCTTAAGGTTTCTTGGTAGAAGGTTGAAGAGTTTGGTTCTAGGACTCGGAGGACCCTTGGACAAAGCTATTATTCAATGGATTTTTGTGAGTATGTGTGTGTAAAAGAGTATATGAAGGTATTTAGAACTTAAATCACTAGATGATCATAACTTACCAAGAGAGCTTGAAAGATCTTTGAAGATGATGAAGATTTGAGCTCAAAGACCCTTGGACAAAGCTAATATTCAATGGGCATTGATGGATGTTAGTGTGTGTAAAAGGTGTAAAACTTGTGTTATGTTGTTTAGAATCAAAAGATGGATGAAGATTACCTCTTGAACTTGTGAAAGAAGCTTGGAATTGAAGCTTGAAGATGGTGATGGTGATGGTGGTTTGAGGCCGAGAGCAAGGGAAGAAGCGAGAAAGAAGAGAAGAGTGTTGGGTGAAAATGAGCTAGTTGTTCTTCAAGTTTGGTGCATTATGGCTTAAGATCAAAGTTTGATTTTTGTGCATTATAATATTCCATAGCCCACATCCTTGCCTAGATTTGAAATAGTAGCTATAGATTTGCCTTGGGGAATTGTTTCAGCCGATGGGGGGGGGGGGGGGGGTAGCGGGGGGGTGGGTGAGGTGATTTTATAAAATAGCAATATACTTGTATAAAATGTGTTATTTTTATAAAATAGTAAGACGTTTTAGTGAAATTTTGTGAGATTTTGACGAAACGAAGTTCTAAATAATTATTTTGTATAAAAACATTGCCAAACATCTAATTTGATTGAATTATAATTCGTTGGGTGTCGAAATACGCGTTTAAGCGCAGTATTCTTCCGTTTTCGCGATTTTTGACGTTTTACCGGAAATCGCATTTAGCTTTGAAATTAAATACTAGATATTATTACATTACTTATCATATGAATTCTTATTTCATATTTGATGTTTAAGGCACCTCATTTTGCATTTTGAGTCCAAACCCTATGTACATTTATCCGTTCACAGCGGTTTAATGGTTGTAACTTCTACATACGAACTCCGTTTTCGACGTTCTATATATCCACAGGTTCGTATTTACGAGTAGATCGTTTTATGAATATTATTATTTTCAAAATAATAATTGTACGATTATCGAATTTTTACGCTACAGTAGACTGCTGTCCGTATTTTCGACTTTTAACCGATAATTGTTTGATTTAGTATACGTAATACTTATAATATTAATAATTCACTGCAAAAGTTATGGAAAATAACTTTTCAACATATAGATTAACGTACTCTTTGTTTGACTACAGTTGACTTTTGTTGACCAAAATTTACAATTGTCACAATATTCAACGTTTTATCTCAACAATGTCTACAATCAGTCAATTATCTGGGCCGCAATCTACTTTACAAGAGCGAAGTGAAATTCTTCGTAATGCAGTTTGTCTCATTACACCAGTCTGTTTGAATGTCACAAAGACACTGCCTGCTTGCACCTATCTCAAATTCATCCGTAAAACCTTTGTTTACGTTTATGGTATGGTCGTATTTTATATGTCTTTTTACTTTTTATGAATGTTAGCAAATGACGGATGTCAGGTACTTTCTATGACTTTGTATTGTTTATTTTGTGTGTAATGAAGATTTCTATCTAAAACGTTTTGTAGATGCAAGTTTTTAGAAACTTATAACGACATAAATACTCAAAATTATAACCTTTACATAAATCGTCTACAAATTATTTTCACATAAACCGTCTAATAATAACTTGAACGGGAACCCCAAAAAGTACGACCCATACGTTCACGAAACACCCTAGCCATATAATCTGTGGGCATATAATTTGCGTCCCCCTGTACAGGAACCCGAACCCCAGATATAGCATACTCTAACAATAAACAAGACCAAACAGCACAATCTCCTAATGGCCCGGACTGTTGAGGCACCCATGCTTCGATGATGAACTCCAAATCAACCTCTCTTATAGGGATGCCTCATTTATTCCAATACTTTATTGAATCCAATAGGGCAACAACATCCGTTTTTAATTTCCGGATGTGCCCTTGTTCTACCAGGAGATTGTAGTAATGACCCTGTAGTAAGCTATCGTAAAGGTGGATTTTCATGGTGTCCAAACATAATTCCCCTAACATCCAATGTTGTTCTTTAACGTTTACATGAAAGAACACCTACAATAAAATCGATTAATATTAACGACCTTTTACTTATATATATATATATATATATATATATATATATATATATATATATATATATATATATATATATATATATATATATATATATATATATATATATATATATATATATATATATATATATATATATATATATATATACAAACTTGTAAATATCATGTGCGTACCCTATCCACTTTCCACCAAGTCGGACTCATATGGGTTTCACCACCTTCACCAGATGCCACTCTACTCCAAATTCGAGGTTTAGCAGTAGGGAAGAAATTTGAAGGCATAATACACCAGGTGTCTCATTCAACCCACTTCTCCAACAAAAATTGGATCCAAAGAGTAACATGCTACAAGATAAATCAAAATTTGTCAAATTAATAACATTAATAAACTAACAAATACTAAATTTATAGTTTAAGTTAATACTAACCATGTATTGCAACCATCCACTTTTTTCTTAACCCATTAGTTCTCGCCAAAATTCCATATCAAATGGTACGCTGAACAGTCTATGTTTAGTCAACAGTTGCGGACTTCCAATGACATACTCATACGCAAAATCTTGACCATAAGGTACATATGGCTCAAGTATGAGGCCCGTTCTAGGCTGTTCATGAATCGTCTTTCGTCGTCACGGTTTAACTGTTGAATCTTTGATCTACAAATTTAAATTGTATATTAAATTCAATATTAAACCGTAAACCTGTTCTCTAAAACATAAACAAATACAATACGTGCGTAAAAGGACTCTTAACATACTGGGAAGGCTTTCTTTGCCTAACTTTGAAACTTGGTGGCGGAACTTCACTCACGGTCACCTCATCATCGTCTTCACCATCATTCTGGTTTTCATAATTTTCTTCATTGTTGTGTCTTGCTGTCGCATTATGATAAAATTCCTGTCATATAAATTTCATTATATATATATATATATATGTGTGTGTGTGTGTGTGTGTGTGTGTGTGTGTGTGTGTGTGTGTGTGTGTGTGTGCAGTAGACTATTAAACACATTTGATTTTACCGTTCCATCCCATTCTTGGTTGATGGGATCAAAAAAATCGTCATCCATGACCGGTTCCTCCACAACCTCTTTTTGCTATCTTATTGTATCTACAAGTTTCTCTTCAAGTTTCTCAATTCTTTTGGTAAAAATTTTCTCAACTTTCTTTAAAATTTTGTTAATAACACTCGGTATGATTGGGTCTCGTTTGCGACGACTTGAGCCCAATGACGCTTCACTTGAGCAAGAGGTGCTCGACGATGACATTTCTTTTAGCCTAAAGTCATCGCGAACGTGGGTAAGCCTCATACACAAAATTGGGGATGGATTATTTTCCTGCACATATGAACATTCAAATTATATATATATATATATATATATATATATATATATATATATATATATATATATATATATATATATATATATATATAAAAGAGATCTGTATTTATAAATATAAATTAACCATTGTCTATGTGTAAATTAAATTTACTTGATCCTCATTCATCTTCTTTATTTGATGCCACCTTGCAAATCTGGGAATATTTTCATTTATCCGTCGCGAAAATAAACCCTCGAGAGCCGGTACGGTTTCCCATATCCAAATCTATGACAAAAATCATTTTATTTAAATTCTAAACTTATATGAAACTTTCATGTTAAAATTAAAATTAAAAATTAAACATAAGAAATTACCTTAAACAGATATGAATAACCTGAAACGGACATCCTTAATTTTGGTTGGGGAGCCGGCAATCTCTTATGCGTTTCGATCTTATCAAAAATTTTATTTAACTCTTTATATTCACTCACTCTCCCAAATCTGAGTGCCCCACGGATATCTGATAGACATAAAAATGTTATTAAATTTAAGTAATCTATTATATATTTATAAAACACATTAATTCTTAAATACCTGTTAAATTCGTCAAAGTCTTCCACCAACGATAGCCATTCAACGGTTACTTTTTCATTCATCTCTCGTCCATAGTAACCGGCTGTAAGAATGTATAGCAATACACATCTAACGGCATCCTCGTCAGATAGTCGACGAAAACGTGGTTGTAATATCACAGTGTGTAACTCCCCCGTTGTCAATTCTTCAGCTTTCCGCTCGGGGAAAACACGTCGTACAAATGTTGACTGGATCTTCTTCATTAAGCGTTTAGCTCCGGGAATTCGACCAAATTTTAATCCCGTTATCAAACAGAATTCTTCGGCTCCATACGAGAGGTAGTGGTTTCCCAGCAAGAAATGAAACTGTCCCTTTCGGTCGTTATCGTTTTAGGGCCGGGTCTCATGCATCATCATATAACTGCATAGTAAGGGGTCCTCTTTCGCAACAGCAGCAACGCCATAAGGCGCGAAGACGGTGGTAGCGAAGATGGCACATTGCAGTGTAGTTAGACGATCTACCACCTCTCGTATCTTATTACCCATGCCTTTAAAATTCATAACCGCTGGATGTGTCTTATCAGCATGTTGTAAATTCAGTAAAAATAACGTTACTATGAATCATTAAGGTTTTCGGAAAAAAATAAACGACCATTTAGCAGCTGGGGCGTGAACTGCTAAATGCGGTAGAGGAAAATGCAGTTCATGGCCTCATCTGCGTTGCGTTTTCCTCTGAGCAAAACGCAGCTGATGCCATGATCTGCGTTTTCCCCTTGCGTTTTACCAAAGCATTTCGCAGCTAAGCCCACTAGCTGCGTTTTGCTCTCTATCGGCTGCGTTTTCCTCTAAGATACTCATAAACCCACTTTTTTATGCATCAAAAACTTGTACATTGCGCATAATATTTTGTACATTCAGTAATCTAACCCCTAAAACGATAATTAATACATAAAGACAACATCAAATTTGAGACTTACATGTTTCCATGAAGAGAAATCTTGCGAAGCCATTTCAGACCGTTTCTCGTATACGGGATCGAAAAATTTGACGTTTTTTCCCCGAATTTATATACCTGGGCTGATGGGTCGGTAGCCAATGAAAACGCAGCCCACTATGACCAAAACGCATCCACTATGACCAAAACACAGCCCGTGACCGGCCTGAATGAGGAAAACGCAGCCCATGAAGGCCAACTGCGTTTTCATTGGTTAGTTTGGGGTATACCCTTAAATTTTGGCTGTTTTAAGGAAAACTCTTATGGGATTAGACTATTTTAGTCATTTTCTCTTTATTTTATTTTTTATTAAATTAATTAAATTTAATTAGTAAAAGGGTAAACTATTAAAAGAGAATTATGATATTTTAGGAATACACAATTATTACGTTCTCTCTCCTCCATTTAATCCTCATTTCCAAAACCGTATTTATTTTTCCCCGATCAATCCTGATTCGCGATTTCTCCAACTTTCTCCGATTACCTTCTCCCTCTTCTAGAAAATCGCATCTGTGTTCGACTTCAAGAACATCGGAACCCCTTTCTGATGCCTGTTGTGGTGGATCGACTTCGAGAACATCGTGTCTGTGTTCATGTTCATCAGAAATCGCAAACACACACAAACGCTTGTGTGCGTGATCGGCAATCTCTCCTTCTCCTTTATTCTTTTCTGAGCGAAATTATTAAGAAATTTATTGATGAAAATGTAATAATATCGACAGCAATCGATTGAAACCCATCTAATTTCCGAAACCCATCTAATTTCCGGTGGATATTCTTTACATCGCCCAACCAAAAACCGATTGTTTGGATGTAGCCTGTGTCCCTATTGAATGATCATCAGAAGGTAAACCATCATTCAAACAATTGAATTCATATCTACAATCTAGAATTCAATCTTTATTTACCTTTTCACTTTTGGCTTCATTAATTTTTGAAGCAAGCAAGAGTACACCTTGATACAGAGGCATTTGCTTATACATTTGGACAAAAAGGGAAGAGGAAACGTCCAAAGCTAGTGGCATCTGATTAGAACCATTAGCTAAAAGGGCTGATGGTTCCCAAGGTAAATAACCTTTCTTCCCTTGCAGGTCAACTATTTTGCTTGCAGGTCCTCTTTTATCAGTTTTGAGACAATTTTCACGCTTTAAAAGTGACAAGCAAGCAATATCAGTTGGATTTGTTGGGTACCCCAATGTTGGAAAATCATTTGTAATATTGCCATTGTTTTCTTCTCTTCACACCGGCTCCCAATGGATTCAGAAAGGTACAGTACAATGTACACATCTTATTTGCATTTTTTTCTGTACAAACCCTAATTTGGAGATTTTAAAGAAAAAGCAAATTGAATTTTACATTAGGGTTTTCAGGGAAGAGTTCCATTTATGCTTGAAAATCGGAAGGGATTTGATTAGGCTTCTTCATGACTTAGTTCAATTACCTAAATTTGAAGAAATATGGAAAGATCTCCTGTTGCAACCGTTGGATTAAGGTGTCTAGGCCATAACTATAATTGATATAAGTACTTGAATTGATAGCAACACAGTCCTTTTGGGTTGCCCTCAAACCCAGGATGACTTATAGAGAGAGAGATATTGATATGTTAATATATTACAAGGATAATATATTAATTATAAATCATAATATTTAATTAATGATTAATCAGAAATTAATTAGAATTAATTTTGGGATTAATTGGATTAATTAAAAGTACAGAGGCTAAGTTGTAATTGTTCAATAGTTGAGCAATGGACAAATATGGTATGTATGTGTGTTTGAAGAATTCAAGGGTTATTACCCTTATGGAATTCGACAACCATATATGGATACAATGGCTATTTATGGCAATGATAAGCTGTTTGAATTATATGATAAAAGGGTTATCATATCTGAATTCAAATAAGGCAGTGTATAAGCCTTATCACTTATCATTCTGGGGCTATAAATAGGGAGCCTCTACACCCCATATTCTATGCCAAACTCAAGGGTTCTTCCCTCCTCTCTCTGGTTCTTGCTTGCTAGTATTTTTGGGTGTAAGCCATTAGAGATACGACATTTGTGGTGCTTGCTTCCAAGAGATCAAGAAAATGTATGTGGGGTTCTAAAATCTCCTTTAGAATTTTTGAATATGCCTTAGGGTTCTTAGATATAGATTCAATTAGAGAAAACATAGATCCATAGGTTGCATGTGAACTTAAGAGTTTTAAGTTTATTTGTCTGCCTATTTTCCATCGGCAACCTGCTAATTTAAAAACAATAGGTTTCACAGATATTTCACAGCTTTATAAATAAAGAAAACCTGTTAATTTAAAAACAATAGGTTTCACAAATATTTCACAGCTTTATAAATAAAGAACTTCTACCAGGTGATTTCATGATTTCTTATATCTAATCATGTTTGCAATAGCAACCAAGAATATTCTTGGTTGCTATTGTGAACATGATTAACTTTGTATCTGTTTTATTTATGAATTTGGTTATATCTGTTAATTTGTATCTTTTTCAACCTTGTTCTAGTATTACTTATTCACACAATATGCTTTTTAGTTTTGCATTTTTAGTTGTTTTTTGATTTTTTGAATGATGTTTGTGTTTTGTTGCAAGATTGGAAGCACATGAAGCTAAAGAGGTGCCTGTAGAATTGAAGATGGATGATAGTAGCATGGTGAAGCATCTATCATCTAGAACATCAAAAGAATCCATTTGTTGAAGTTTTTATGTTTTAGAATAGAATATGTTCAAATTATAATAGATCGTGTAATGTTAGAATAATTTTAAATCCTTATAGAATATATATCATATTGATCTTAGAATGTATCGTGTTCATATTTGAATACATTTTTTTTTTAAAATACTTCATGTTTGAATATAAATGTTCCTATTAGAATGTACCGTATAATATGAATATGATGTGTTCTAATATATTTAAATGAAAATAATCGATAATTGTGAAAAAAAATTAAGAAATAATGAATATAGTAAAGAATTTTTGTAGAATGTCAAATCGAAATGGTAAAAGAAAAATGTTTTAAATTAATTTCATTTTTTAAATGAAAAAATTAATGAAAGCTTGATATTTACCATAATTATAGGGATTTTAATTTAATCAGAAAATTAATTATAATGTGAAAACTCCGAAAATACTCTTTTGAATTTTTATTAGTGATTAATGAATGTCATAAGATTAATTTTCATCAAGGGCCATATTTAGTTCACAAGTTCACACCAAAAAGATAGTTCTTATTTGCACCTAAGTGTATATATATATATATATATATATATATATATATATATATATATATATATATATATATATATATATATATATATATATATATATATATATATATATATATATATATATATATATATATACTAGGTTAGAAAGCCGTGTAATACACGGGATGATAAAAACATAGTCATTCATCATAAATTCGTAAATATTTTTTTTGCATACAACATTGAACATTTTATTGATAAGTTTATTTCTTATCTATTATATTTTTTGTACATTATCTTTTTTTAGTAAAAGTATACATGATGTGGTATGTGTTAATATGTTAAGTATATAATTTTAGTTTTATTTATTTATTTGTAGTATAGATGGTGGAATTATTTTGGTGGGGTTTGAAACCTTTAAAATAGTGTAAAAGGACTAACATTTTAAAGAATTTTAAACTTTTTATCAAGTTGGTTTGCAAATTTTGGAATAAAACTGAAGTTTCGTTTTGCTTTAAAATAGATAAATTCATAATCTCGTCAAATGCTCGAGATATATATTTTGTTATTTCCAAGATTGTCTTTATCTAAAACTTTTAGCAAATAAGATACAAAGTCAGTCAATAGCAAAAAGCAAGTAAAAAGCCCATGGTACTATTCTTCCTATTTTATTCTAATATTAATGAAATATAATTCAATGTTGTCAAGAATCATGCATATCAAAAGCAACAGTTATAGAACAACAACGATTTTTACATTAGTGAAGCTCTAATGGAAAACTAGACTAAACAAAAGGTTTATCACTTACAAAGTATATAAACAAAGTCACAAATGAAGTTTGAATTTCAACCCAATAAACAATAAACTTTGGTTCTCTTTTAGGTGGGCAATTAGCCCATATTAGTGACAAGTGTACACAAAATAAACATTTTTCTTAACCACAAAACCAATACAATGACCTCTTACATATAAAGAAGTTTCAAAAACAAATTGAAGGTTGAAAGATACACTAACCTTAATGAAAACCTGCCCCGGTCCGGTTTCCATCTGATTTTCCAGTTTTACCCACAGAAGATGGGGCCTTGTAGAAACTATTATACCCATCATCTTTAGGATCATCCTAGCCTGCCCAATCATCACCATTATTTGCAGTAGGTGACGTGGACACATGTTTCCTGTTGCCATCTGTATCCCAATCATCCCAAGAGTTGGAATCCATAGAGTTGAGTAGGGATGCATTTTTACTATACAGTTCATGTATTCAAAAGATTATAGATTATTACTAATCACATAAAACATAGATAGAAGAAGTTATATTCCAAAGTCTCTCATTCCTGGTGAATTCTACCTAATAATTATAAGGAAAAGTGAGACACAAAAACAACCCAATCAACAAAAAATATTATTATTTAAAATAAACATACTTATTAAAAAATTAATTAAAAGAAGTACTTACTTGAAACACCCTTTAACAAAAAAATTCCAACGCGTTTTCTCCAAATTTATTTTCATGTTATAGGATCCTACTTTCAGTTTTTTACAATTAGTAAAAAGAAAGTATTGCTATAATATATAAAAAAATATTATTCGAAATAAACCTAAAAATTAGAAGAGCATGAGTATACCATTGCTTCCATTGGAATTAAATGGATCATAAGTATCCAGCCTCCTCTTTGAGTGCTTTTGTATTCCAAAGGACATCAATATATTGCAGGATCCCAGCAATGACATAGTACGAAATTAAAAATCAAGCTAGTCATTTGGAAACAATTACAGTTTTTATATAAAAAAATAATAATAATACTTCTGTTACATGGTAATTAGCAAACATATATAATTTCCTAGCATAGATTATCTCAAGCATTTATTTGGTATTTGCATCTAAAAACCTGATAGGTCACCAAACAGAAAGATTAGTTCCAAAAAAGTTTTTGAAGAAAGCATTAAATTCTTTTTTTGAAGTTATTATATAAACATTAACATATATGAATCTTTGAAGTTGTTTTGGGATCCAGAAATGACTTTATTGTATTCCAAAGCAATGTAAAACCAGGACCTGGCGTTGATAATGAACATTTGAAGAAGTGTCTGTAGAAATTTTATGGTATAAAAAGGTTAGACAAAAACAATAATATAACATAAACGATAAAGGGGGAAGGGTTGGGGGCGGTGCAGATCAGCAGTCGAGAGATTATATAAACAACTACTTTTGGCCTGGAGTGTAGCTGATTTCAAAGGTAGTCAATTTACTTGGGACTGGACCAACGACGTTGGATAAACCTCATATAAGGACCAAAATCGCAAGAAAACATTTTGGGACTAAAATTGGAAAAAAAAACCATCTATATTTAAGGACTAAAATTGTAATTGATTGTATACTTTTTCTTCATAAAAACTAAAACCACTACAACATCAACTTACCTACAAATATGCTTTGCATAAACCTATGAATCTGGAACTTGAGGCTAAGCATGAAATTATTGACCATAAGGATATATCACAGGAGGTTTGTTTATTTATTTTCTGGGAAAGAGACCCATAAACTTCATTCAAATGATTATTAATAAAGCTAGTTCAAAATGAAAACTTTTTTTGCCATACCCCATAAAACATGAAACAACCAAACATGTAACAACTACCAAAAATGAAAATTCTATCTTATCAACGAAATTTCTCAAAGGAACAATGGTCGAAACGAAATTCCATAGAAGGGTCCAAGATATAATCTAGCTTACCCTTTACCATAATTACATAAAAGGTAAATATATGCAGATCTAGATAAGTAATTTAGTGTCTAAAGCATTCTCGCTCCAAGTATGGAAGATGGAATCCCACGTCTAAATAAGCAAAATACAGCCAGGTTGAATTGTCCAGTTTCCACAGCAAATCCAAATCTATATAATCAAAGTCCAACAAGAAATATTACTTTTAGTGTCTGTTATTTCAAGTAAGATTCACCTCTGGTTCTCTCAAGACTTCCCAAAAGCTTCTCTCCCTAAAAAACGAACAGAAAAAATCAAAATTCACTAAAAATAGACCATTTTAACATTTTTGGTTCATAAAAAACATACCCTTCAGGGTCACGATACCTATATAACTTATTTTAATCGCGTATTCGATATCCTTCAGAGTAACTGGTTTCTCAAAACTCATCTTTTGTATATCACACTTTCCGAGGCTACTTTATTGATCATCTAGCTTGGAATGATCATGGTAATCGAACTTTTATTAGGCCTAAAACAAACATCACAAAAATCCTACATATTAAAAAAAATACAGTTAGGCATTTCAACAAACAATTACTATGCACATCATTGGTCATAGTGTACTGGAGTTGGTTATGAGCCCCTGATGAACCAAATATTAGATATCCTGAAAGAATCTGCTCCTCTTTGTAACACAATTCCGCCTGCAAAACAACAATGGTCAGAATAAAATTCGCATTATTGAATTTGAAGGAGAAAGAATAACCAATATACCATCGCCACCATTAGAGTAAACACCAGTTTTCGAAGATTGATTATTGAAGCTCCAGGTATGAGACGATGTTATGAAATAGCCTCCAGAAATTGCCTTTTTACGATCGTCAAATACAAATCGTAAATTCAGGAGATAGTAGAAGTGTAAGACATAATAATCCACTGACAAATTTCTAAAAGAGGAAGAAGGGGGAAATGGCGACAAATTCTATCCAAAGGTCATCACAGGGTTTGATTAACTCTAACATTTGAGCCATCACTGGGCAGTTAATCGCGCGCTATAGCGCCGCTATAGCGACGCTATTGCGGATATCGCTCCTCAACCGCTATAAATAATCACTTAGCGTTTTAGAATAGCGGTTCCGCTATTAGCGGCCCTATTTTACGCTATTTCCCGCGATTTTGCCAAACGCTTTAGCGATTTTAGCACGCGATAAAAATTAAAATTTTATCTAGGCTTCACCAAACAGGCATAACCAATAAAAAGTTAATTTTTTTACCAAGCCAGAAACAACCGGGAGTAAACCCAAGTAAATCAGCTTGTTGTTAAAAAAGCGCTTACCCACGATCGGTATTTATAACCAGGCGTAACCCCCTTATGTCTTTCTTTAGGGCGATGTGGGATAAGCTTACAAGGCAATTGAATCTTTTCATTCCTTTCATTCCAAGTTCCGATTGAATATTTTCATTCCTTTCATTCCAAGTTCCGAGAAGCTGTTAACGACTCGATTTTCTGATTGAATCCCTTTCATTCCAAGTTGGGATTCCTTCCAAGCTACCAAATACCGACTTTAATTTGTGTTTGGTTGATCGATAATCAGGATCGATGATTACAGGAACGACTTGCGATTCAAGAACGATGGATTCAAGAATGACCTGCGGTTCCAACTTCATCCTGCCTTGTCGAATCTAGTTCATCCGTTCAATTCGATTGCAGGTTCCAACTTCAATTTACGTTTTTTGGATTCAAAGTCGCATTCAATTCGATTGCAGATTCCAACTTCAATTTACGCATTGCAGGTTCGATAACCACTTCAACTTCGATTCAATCCGTTCAATTGCAACTTCGATTTCAATCCGTTCCGTTGCAATTCGATTTCAATCCGTTCCATTGCAACTTCGATTGCAGGTTCGAAAACCACTTCAACTTCGATTGCAGGTTCCACTTCAGTTGATTCGATTGCAGGTTCCACTTCAGTTGATTCGATAACCACTTCAACTTCGATAACAGTTCTTGTAGACTCGGGATTAAGAATTGGCTTAATTGTGCTGTAATTATGTTTTAATTTTGTTGTAATTATGGTCTTATCATTTATATTCACATTCTTGTTGCAATGGATGAAGCTATATCAAGAATTTGTATAGCAAAAATGGATGAAGCTATATGCATTTAAGGTGTTTGATGAAATGCTTGAAAGAAAATGATGATATTTAAACATTTTGTATCTACATATTGATTTGGTTATTACATTACAGAGTATTGGTTGTTCATTTTCTATTTGATTTTGATTTGTTTGTTATGTTATAGATGAACATATCATGTAATAACATATTGGCTAGATTGTTTACAAAAAACCGCTATACCGCCGCTATACCACCGCGATAACCGCTAAATCAAATAGCGCTTGGTGACCGCTATTTGGTTTTCGACCGCGATAACTGCATAGGAGCCATGTAATACTTATGCACTCCATAGTTTTCCCGTAATTAGATTTAGTATATGGAAAATAAAAATCAAAACAAAACTTGAAGAGGAAATGCTTACAGTCTAGCATTGTTTTCAAAATGCCAACTCGAAGCAGGGTTTGACTACCTCTATCATTTTAGCGTAGACTTTGTTGCCGAACCCTTGGTTGTAGAACTAATTGCAATTATTAGGCAATGTGATTCGCTCGATGTATATAGAAGCTTGCGTATAAGATTCAAATTTAAATAAGATTAGCCCCAATTCTAGCACCGTATCTCCTTCGATTTCGCCCTTCCCCGTTCAAACTTCATTGATTTGTTTCTGATTTTGTGGGATTTGATTGAATATGCCATAATTAAACCAATTCAAAAGAAATACGTGATAAGAATTAGTTTGGGCGGGAAATTAAATCTCAGGAGTTGTTATAGCATTACACGTGTCAGTCGGAGGATAGTCATTATAAAAAAGACACGTGGCAAAGGTTATTTTTATTTATCAGGTATAGTATATATATATATATATATATATATATATATATATATATATATATATATATATATATATATATATATATATATATATATATAACTCTTATAATAGAGGCCATCTAAAAGAATATAGTTCAAGATAAGTCTTATTTTTGCACCATATTCATTTGAAACCTCCACCTCTTCATCTTTCAACTAATTATTAAAAACCACTCAAGAGTTTTTTTTAACTTATATATTATAATTACTAAGTATTTAAACTAATAATGATATAATTTATGAGTATCAAATGAATTGTAGTTGAAGAGTCTTTTTTTTACTGTAAAAGAGGACAATCTTTTGAGTAAAACACAAATACAAATCACATACAAAGTGAAAAAAATCATATAGAAAGAAGAATGTCAATGTTTAAAGATATTTGTGTTGGCTTGAGTTTTTTTTTTGATATATTTCGAGTCATATTACGATGATCATACAACCATTATCAATGAAGAAAATGTGTGTGTATGAAACACATTTCGCAATGAAATTATTATATTTTACCATGTTTTATGCTTATTTTTGTAACTCAAACTTAAGCTTATGTAATTAGTTGATGATTTGGATTCTTATTTGTGATTTTTGGTATTCTTATTCCATCGATTAAAATAGTATACATCTTCATGTAATACAAGCTTTGATATTTTATTATCATGTGTTATGTTTGTGATTTATAAAATAAAATCTTATTTATATATTTGGGTGTTTAGTATTTTGAAAGAACTTTATACATAATTAGTTAAATAGATATTATATTTTAGAATTTATATTTAAAAGGACATTCGGAAAAATTATAAAAACAACACATGAATGCTTGAAGAGATTATTAAAAAAAATAAATCATGTAGATCAATAAATAAATGTTCTTGAATTTCTATTAAAAATATAATTAATAATTTAATTTGATCGAAATGAATTATTTTACAAAATACTTAGTAAATCATACATATAATCAATACTTAAATTTGATTAAATTAAATAGTTTTTACAAAATACTTAGTTCATCATATATTATAATTATCTTCTAAGAAATAAAGTTTGCTAATAGATAAGTACATTTTATAATTACGTACATATCATAATTATTAATAGAGATATTTTTACTTCAATCATATATATTTAAAAATCTTATGACTTTTCATGTTCTTTTTAATAATAATGTTAATGTTAGTTTATAATCAACATATTACGATATATTATATATTATAATGATATTATCACTTGAATCATGGTAATTCATTTTATATAAATATTAGTTTTTAATTGTTTAAAATAGATGATGAAACATGATTTTAATTTTATTGTATATGTAATTTTTAGAATTAAATGTATGTAAAAAAACGCTTTTAGTATGTTTATTAAATCAATACAAACATTATCATTAGTTTGTAATCGTAAATATTATGACAAAGTTAGATATTATAATGATATTTCACATTAATTAAGGTAGTTTATTTTAGTTAAACATTACTATTTAGTTGTTTAAGTGTTGACAATAAAAATATGTTAGTTCATTACCAATAATTCTAAAAAAATTCCACAACATAGATTCCAACTATAGTATGATTTTTTTATTTTAACAATTATCCTGAAATTTCTTATTGTTTATTTATTATGATATTATTTAACTAATTATTTCTTTATTTTTTGATTTTTTAGAACGAATGTTTTGATATAAGATAATTATTCGTGATACATCAACTTTTTGTTTCTTATATAAAATTGTTAGTACATACTAACAAGGAGGTCAAGGGTTCAAACCCTGACACTAACATAACAAGGAGAAATTTAAATATATTCGCCGTTCCAAAAAAAAGTAGATAACAATTACTTAAATACTTTTTAACAAAATATATCTATTATTATTCTAACTACATAATTTTGTTCCTGCGCAACGCGCAGGGATTCGTCTATTATATATATATATATATATATATATATATATATATATATATATATATATATATATATATATATATATATATATATATATATATATATATATATATATATATATATATATATATATATATATATATATATATATATATATATATATATATATATATATATATATATATATATATATATATATATATAGTAGGTGCATACCCTCACGATGCGGCGGCAACAAATAGTTTGCTTCGGCGATTAGTTTTATTTTGGTAGACAATGAACTTTGGTTGGTGAATAGTTTGTATTTGATGATTAGTTTCCCTTCGAAAAATGTCATAATTCAAAGGCTGCGTAACACCTCAGCAAATGTTTTACACTATTAAAATATATCTATTAATAAGAAGGATTAATTTTCTTCTAGTATGTAGCGGTAGTTTTGTATTGGGAGGGCATTAAATAGTTTTCTATCACTATTAGAAAACTCACAATAGGATACAGTTGTTTTTTCTAATATAGCACGGATAAACATCCGTGTTATTATGGGGTGTGTTCTATTGTAAAATGTGATAGGATACAGTCAAACAAGCGTATTCTATTCTATTCGATTTGGATGCAATAGGGAACGGGTTTGGGATGTGCTCTTGTAACATCATTAATCTAGGGCAAAAAGTTTAATAAATAAAATAAAATAAATTTTAATAACTATAATAACTAATAATAATGAATAAAATGAGAATTTACAATTATGAGGAAATATTTATTCTAGAGTAAATAATTTTAGGTAAAAATGAGAATTACTTTAAGATGTTCTAGAAGGGGGACGTATATTTATGTAATAGTAGTTGTGCTGGAGGGGCTATTTTGCAATTATCGAAAACTTTGGGCTTTAGTTGGGGTAAAAGCCCCATAACCCTTCTCCTTGTTACGAAGAAGAAGGGAGGAGCAATGGTAGAGGTGATTTCAAGGAGATCCAAGTGGGGAAGCTCAATTCTATCAAGATCTAAGTGATTTGCATCAATTCCTTGAAGATCTAAGGTATGAAATCTAGTGTTCTTGTTGGAAACCCACTTTTGGGGTGAAATGGGTATGAAACTCGAGTTCAAGGATGGGGGGATGAAATCTATGATCCCAATGGTATATATATCAAATTTTAGTAGCTATTCTTCCATATTATGATTATTGAAAGCTTGGAGAACCATTGTGGATGCGTTTGTCGATTCATATGAACCCTAACTTTTAGGGAAAACCTGTCTATGGGTGAATCCTTGGTGTTTGAATCAACTCTTATCCTCAAATGTGTTTCTATGATGAGTTGAGTGATTCCTAATGATTCCAAGCCTTTGGAAGAAGGAATTCCCTTTGATATTTACCAAGTGAAAGAATGGAATTGGGTATTCCATGTTTGAAGGCTATGGAGTAATGTTTTGATCACAACTTTGAATTGGTTCATTTTGGATGATATTGTGTGGTTAAATTAAGTATAATTATGTACAAATTGAGTTTGAATCATGTCCTTTGGATGTCTATGAGTTGGGGAAAATGTTAGAACTTGAATTGGGTCAAAAAGTGGTGAAAATGACCAAAAACGGAGCTACAACAGGTCGTACACGACCCCGTGTACGGGCACACGACCCCGTGTAGTTGGGTCTGGCCATAATTTTTAGTTTTTGGTTTTGAGCTTTTTGGTTTGGGCTTTGGGTTCTAAGGTTCAAGCCCACTTCTAGGAAATGTTTAACTAAGATTTTACCCTTGATTAGTGAAGTTAAACTAGTCTTAGATTCTTGAGTAATGTTGGATATTCTTTCTTGTAGGAAAGGAGTGATTGGAGTTTGAAGTGAAGAAGTAGCTTTCAACCTAGTAGTGTGAGATGGTGAGTTACCGGAAGTACACATCTCTTTATCATTTTTGTGTGTGTTACTACTTAATTTCATGCATACGTTTATGTACTAATTGATGTTCAAGTACTATATATGCATTGCATGAAATGAGTCCTTTTAAATATCTTTTCAACCAATTATTATGATGTGATTTTGAAAGACATTTTCAACATCCTATTTGTGTATTGCATTACATATAGGATGGGGGTTGACCCTATGATGCCTTGAGAATGAGTTTTGCCCTTTTTTTAATTAAAGAGGGTGAGGAGATGTTATGAGTTTTGCCCTTTTCTCAATAAAAAAGTGTGAGGAGATGTTGTTCCCGACATTAGGGAATCGCATGAGGGAATTGCTACCCCTCATGAGGCTAGTGTGATGGCCACTAGTCTTAGTTTAACCTACATGTGAATCAAGTACTATTGTGGTGAGATGGACTTACATGAGGTGGACATGAGTTGGGATAGTTGCATTGCATTTGCATATCATAACTATCTATTTTGAGAAACCTTTATGATGTTTTATACAAATCTCAAGTATGTGGAAATTAATTTTTGGATGTTGTCTCGAGTGTTAAGACTATCCTTTTCGCTCATAATGGGGAAACCTCGGGTAACTCACTAGGCATTTCAATTGCCTAACTATTTTGATGTGTACTCAGGTTGAAGCTAGGAAGTTGGAGCGAAGCGAGGATTTTAGAAGACCACGGCATGTATAGCCATTTAATTTAAACCATGTTTTTGTACTTGAATTTGATACCTCCTCGTTATACGTTATTAAAACTAAATGTTGATGTTTTGGGACCTAATTTCCGCAATGATGAAACTTAAATTTTGAACTAATGGTATTATTTTGGTAAAGTAACGTTTTATCTATTATTCTTTAGCGAGGGGTGTCACATCTCTATTTCAAATTATCATTATGTAATGGGGTAAGGTTGTTTATGTAATAGGATACGATTGGTTAACCGTATTATATCAAATATTGTAGGTTTACAGGGTACGACTTTTATCTAATAGGATACGGTTGGTTAACCGTATTCTATCAAATATTGTAGGTTTATAGGGTACGGCTTTTATGTAATAAGGTATGGTTTTTTTGACCGTCGGATATTAATAATAGAATAATAGGATATTATTAATAGAATACAGCTAAAGGATACACTTTAAACAACTGTATAATATCACTTTAAAGCCATAAACCATCAAAACATATAACCAACCTATCACTTTAAAGCCATATAACCATCAAAATATAACCAAAGCACCTACTATAATAACATAAACAAATAGCAATATATACCAAGAATAGCAAAATGTTTATACTTTAATATTGCACAGTAACAATAGAAAAATTCACTAAAATATATTGTTATGTTCAACAAAAACTATATACATTTGTTTATCTTTTTCCATATCTAAATCTCCCCTTTTGTATAGCCCTTGAGGTCACATTAGTTGATCAACCAAGAGAACACATTGCAAACAAGCTGTGAAACAAGAACAATATTAATCTAACTATTAAACAACAAAATACTAACTATTAGATAATAAATATAACATGCATAATATAAGTTGTTATGTCAATAATAACAAGTTACCTTGAAATATGACTTCACTTCAAATAGTTCTTCAAAAAAGATGATATCCACAACTCAACAAAATTGTCCAACTCCATGTCCGAAAATGGTTTTATGTCGTTCAATAGGTTCTAGATGCAAAGTAATTACAAAACTTTATTTAATAAAAATTATGTTTTAGTTAACAAAATGCAAAAAAAATACTTACTCTTGGAAATCCTTGTTGTCGGTACAACACGAACTCATGCATCCAGATACAGACATAATAACCGCACTCCCAATTCAACTTTTGTTGGTTGCACTAAAATAAATACACGAGGGTGTTACACACACACACACACACACACACACACATATATATATATATATATATATATATATATATATATATATATATATATATATATATATATATATATATATATATATATATATATATATATATAATCTGACAGGATCCGTTACCTCGGTGATCGTCCAAGTCATTGCAGGTGATGTCAAACTCTTATTAACCATTGCAATAGCTCTAAAAGACAAGCAATAACGCATTCTTAAAATCTATAGAAAAAACGTATGTCCAAAAATACAAAAATAGGAAATTTCGTACTCTTCCACATGTTTTACAACATCGTAGTCTTCCAGTGTCTTAAAGCTTTGACATGAATCCAAAATGTAGCCCATACGTTGACATGGACAAATTACAAATAACATAAAGTGTAGAATGGTAAAATTTAACATATTAATGTAAATTATTGATAAACATATAAATCTTATAATAATAAAATTTCTTGAATATGATACCCTTGCAAATACGGTGCTAGAAAAATATCATTTTCTTGATGAAAGCACATCATTTCAACAAACGTTTTTGCAACACTATTAGTTTGCAAATCCACATCGAATCTTCATTGCAAAGATTTCATTTTGTTTGGATCAATAATAGCTCATTTATTATCCGATGGTAAAATCGGATGTAGCATCCTGAAAAAACAAAACAATAACACATATTATAAAGTTAAACTAAGAAATATTAGTAATGTAAATGTTAACATACTTACATTTGAAAGTAAAAAATTGAATCAATATCGAGTGTCTTGTTTGTCATAATCTCTTGAATCATATCTATATAAATTGCCACTTCATACCTCGCATCTCCAAACATCCCCGGTTCACTTTTAAATAGAATCGGGAATTCAATTTCGCGGGTCATAAAATTTATATACAATAACCTGATCGCTGGCCTTCCCTTTAGTCGCTGGCCTTCCCTTTAGTTCTTTGGCATCACAAATTTACGTATTGGCTTCTTAGATGGTAAACCCTGGGTATTTTCTTTTTAGTTGTGTCTACATTAAAAACCATTTAATCATTAATAACTTTTAAACATTGACAATAAGTTTAAGCTACTACAATAAGTTTAAGCTACATCCTGATTACCAGGATTATGGACAGTCTTAGTCGATGCCGGAGATGGTTTCGCTATCGGTGTTGTTGTCTGTGTCGGTGTTGTTGTCTGTGTTGATGTCGATGTCGGTGTATATAGAGGTCTTTGAACGTTTTGCACAGTTTTGCACAGTTGGCGTGGACTGAAGGTTTTGTAATTGTTACATTTTAATGTCATTAGATACTACTAAAATATTAAAATATGGAAAGTAATTTATATTTACCTTAATTAGAGCAATTGAATTTCTCGACCACTGAATAAAACTATAAAGTGCAGTCTCAGGTTATATGCTTCTTCCATCGGCACAGGAAGAGGGAGCAATTTATAAGATTCATAGACCTTTCGTACGGATATTGTTAAATGATTTTCTCTGATAGATATCCCATGTAAAATCCCATTTTCAGATGGGTGAACTTTCCCTGCGGCTATTTCTTGATGCTCCGTATCTGATGGTCACAGCAACTCACAGTCCATGGGAACCTACAAAGACGTAGACACGGTCATAGTCACACACACACACACATACATACATACATACATACGTACATACATACATACATACATATATATATATATATATATATATATATATATATATATATATATATATATATATATATATATATATATATATATATATATATATATATATATATATATATATATAAGATGTACTTAATTAGTGTGTTTACGCATGTTTGTACGGAGTTTATACGAATAAAATATACATTGATTTATATTATCTAATTCACCCAATATTGGTGATACAACACCGGTTTTCTTTACTTATATATATATTTTAAATAAATAACATGTTACTTGTATGTCTTTTGGGATTCAACAACAAGTCCTTTATTATGGTCTGATCTTAAATAAGTAACATCATTAATAATCACATTTGAATATGGGATACCGATAGAAAATGGAGGTAGCTCGTCAAATTGGTCATATTCTTCCTCGTCGACAACATTTCCAACATCAAGTATACGTCGTTTACCATGTAGGATGGTGTGCCAACTCCAATTCGGAGGGTCTTTAATTAAGAATACCTGGTTAGCTTGTTTGGCTAGAATAAATGGTTCAGCTACATAGCTATGTGTAGAAAGGTTGACAAGTGTGGAACCATCTTTGTCAACTTTAACACCTACTTTGTTGTTGACCCAATTACACTTGAATAGAGGTACTATAGTTGAGGAATCATATTTCAATTCCAAAATTTCCTGAATGACTCCATAATATGAATCTTTTGCTATAATTGACCTTGCCTCATGATTCACATTAGAGTATACAATTGATGTTGCTATTAACGTCACTCCACTCTTTTGCAATGTACTCTTTCAGTTAGGTCATAAATGTGATTGGGTCAATTGTGCATAGTTAATTAAGCCTTTAGATTAGCCGTATATTAAACGGGTGGGCCTGTCCTTTCCATATGTAGTTTTCTTATATAAGGCATGCACGTACCCTAATTAGGGTTAACATTTTTGTAATCTTTGTTCACGGCTCTTATACAGAATAGTTCTCTCTGAATTGTTTTTGAGAAGCTTAACACAATCATTGTACTTCAGTTCTTCATTATATTGATCTTGTTATTAATTCCGCTATTGAATCTATCGGTCTTTATTATTTTTGTACTCACAATTGGTATCAGAGTAGGAGACTGTGTAATTAATACACCTCTCTTTTGTCGATTTTATAAGTTTTTGAACTCAGATCTGTTCTTGATCGTTTTAATCGCTTCAATCGATTTTAGACGTCAGATCTTGATCTTTCGTTTATATCTTAACTCGATTTGTTTATACACGTTTGATTCACATTCATACAAGATCAAATGGCTCACGAAGATCCACATTCACTCTCATTCAACTTGTCCAGTAGCATTGGATCCACCACGAGAACCCCGATCTTATTCCCAAGTGACTATGAAGTCTAGGCGCTGCATTTTGAAGACCAGGTTCTAGGGATAGATGAACATGGTTCTACTATCTGGCATGCCATGACTGTGGAACCGTTCGCACACACTACCTCAAGGAAAGTTATCAAAACCAAAAGCAGAATACAATGCTCTTCTTGTCGCTCACAAAGACATTCGTTTAGACGAAAAGAATAAACTGATGTGCAACATAAAAGCCTTCAGAATTATTCGATTCGCTCTTCCTCCTGACACGATAAGATTGGTTAGCTCCTGTGAAACTGCAAAGGAGATATGGGACAGACTGAAAGAATTATACTCTGGTGATACATATCTGGAGCACTCTGTTCAAACCACTATTCTCTCCGAATTCGGATCCTTTGCTCAAGCCTCTGATGAAACCCTGGCTAACACTTTTAATCGCTACAACCATCTTCTGAGCAGGTTGCTAGAGTACAAGATTGCTCGAATAGTAATTGAGCAAAAAGTCACATTTCTTAACAGTCTTCGACCCGAGTGGAAAGCCATTGTATCAACTATCAAGGCACACGAGCAGTTCAGATCATACAGTCTGGCTAAAGTGATGGGTATCCTCAAGTCTCACGAGAAGGAGATTACTTTTGAAGCAAAAGCCACCTCCAGTTTGGGTTCCCTTACTCTCGTCGCGAAGGGAAAGAAAGCCACTGATGATGACTTGGAGTTTGACTTATTCGATGAAGAATTAATAAGAGAAGATAAAGCTCTCACGGTCTCAAACCCTAAGAAGTTCTTCAAGAAGAATTTCTCCAGGTTCAAAAATCATGGTAGACAAGGGAACTTCAATTCCGAAAAGCCCAAGGAGGGTGGTCTCAGGAAGCAAAAATCCGAAGACGAGAAAAAGCTGGTTGGTGACTCTGGTTATGACTGTCATTACTGGAAGGGCAAGAACCACTTTGTGAAAGACTGCTTGCTCCAAAAGCAGAATGAAAAAGAAGGAGCAAGTCAAAGATGAAGCATATTATGCCAAGAAGATTCCTGATCTAAAAAGGGATGATGCTTCAACTGTCAAGCTAGCGTTCGTAGTTCAAGAGGATAGTGAGTTTGGTGCCATTGAAGTCTGGTCAATGGATTCAGAGGATGATGAGGTGAGGAAACCAACGCACGGTTGATGTTTCATGGTGAAGGAGGATAGTTCCGAACACAGGGGGTATTCCATTGATGGATGCCAAACATCAGCGAGCTGTTTCGCTGCGAAACCTATTTCGAAACAGGTGGAAGAATGTGAGACTATCGTCAATAAGGTACGCTCTATCCTTAAGTCCTTAAATGTTTGCTCTGCTACTTACAATAAAGAATTAAGATGATCTAAGGTTTACTGTTTCGAATTTTACTAATAGTTTAAAACGAACACGACTTAGTATTTCTAAATTAAATGATCAATTGAACAGTGTGACACTTAAGAATAAGGAAAGGAGAATGAGAATCGATGCATTAGAGTTAGAGTTGGTTAGGGCTAGGGATGACATCATATATGTCAAACAAGACAATTTCTTACTTGTTAAACAAAGGAATATTTTTTGTTTGATTGCGAAAAGACTTTATAACAATATTACTCAATTGCATATTGATTGTGATATAGGCAGGGGATTGCACAAAATGATTTTACCCTTTCTTGAATTGAAAGGGAATGAAATCGATGCTGAATGTTCTAAGTGTGAAACCATTGTTTCATCCGATGAAGTGTCAGAAGCCTATCGTATTGGACTAGACAAAATCGAAAATTATATACAGTCCAAAGAACACAAGAACATGGTAAAAGAATATCTATCAGAAAACGATAAAGAAGAGATTAAATCAGCCACTATACAGAACTTTCAATCATTATGCAAGAAATTGAACTCCAAAAATACTCTCATTTATGAGAATGTTTCCGATTTCTATGAAGGTGAAATGAGCGAAATATCTGTTGAGAATGAAATTGATTATTCAGCTTTTATAAATAATCAACCTGAATCTAAGAAAAATCTTATTTCCGAAAACTCAGTTACTTTTGCTCGAATTGTTGAAAATAAAGGTTCTCAATCTTTAAATGAACAAGCAACTGTTTTTCCGAAAATAAAACTGTTCCGAACCAGGTTTTTGTGAAACAAGGACTGAATGTAAAGGACATTTCCGAACTCAAAGTCCTTGTCGATAACGATAATTCCGATGGATGTGGTACTTTCTTCTGGTCTGAACCAATCGACAACGTAGACGAAACGCAAGGACTTTCTGAAATGACCTCGTGGAAGTATCGCATGAATTATGTCTCAGGATCTCTGAATCGCAAAGATTTGTTTTCTCAGCCAAGCACCAGTGGCACCAAGCCAATTCAGAAAACTCCTTTTATTGTTCATAATTCTATACCAACTAAACTCTGAACCTCAGTACCTCGTATTCATAAGTCTATGGAAGAGCTCATAGCAAGAAAAAGACAAATGAATTCATGGTACAAAAAGAATTTGAAAAAGCGAAAACAATTTTGGAAAAACAAAAATGATAAAAATTTTGTTAATTCTAACCCAAATTCTGATCAAAAAGTTGGTACTACTCTGATTCAGAAATCACAACAAAATACCACCAGAAAACAAACTCCTCAAAAACCTCAAACCTTCATGAACGTGACTGAAAAACGCAAATCATCCAAACCAACAAAAGCAAATATTCTCAAACCAGGTCTCAAGTCTAATGATCTGAAGGGCAAAGCCAAACTCCATCCCGAACCAGAACGAACACCAATTTTAAAGAAGACAAAAATCCCAAGATTTCAAAAGAATCTTTACTCAAAACCAAAACCCATTTTCCGATCAACCAAACTCACACAAGTTTTCGAAACCTTTCTTTCAAAACCAATTCGAAAACAAACTCTTTTGTTCCAACCAAATCATGTTTTGCTAATGACAATTGGCAAACCAACAAAACAAGAATATTTCATTTCGAAAAAGAAAAGAATCAACCTCCAAAGAACAAATCATTTTGGGTTGACAAATAAAATATATTTCCTAATCTCAAGAAATTCTCACATGGACCCACATTGGTTTTGGGTTCCTAAATCTCTATAAATTGTGCAGGTGATGTAACACCCCAACTTTTTCCAAACCATTTATATTACATATAAACGTATTTTACAAAAATACGGTTTTACAAAAACCATTGTCTTTGTTTAAATACAACAAGGGGTGTTACAAATACATATCAAACAACCATAAGTTTAAGAGAAAGGATTTAATCAATACCAATACATGATAGCTGTATCCAGCTCCACTCTTTCACACTCTAGGACTTATTTTACAACTTCAAACTATCTCACCTCTTCGTACCTGAACCTGGAATATATGGCATAAAATAGAATACGTAAGACAAAAATGTCTCGTGAGTTACATGAGTTTTAGACTCAAAAATTTAATCTCTTTTCCAAGCTTTTATAAAAATTTATAACATAAGCATTTACCAAAACTTTATAGTGTTAACATACTATAACTCTCTTCTTTTCAAAATCATTTAATATCATACTTTGCAAAATAAACTTCTTTCATACTTGCTTTGACCGGTTTTATAAACTTGCTGGATTTTTATACTTAGGGCTTTAATCACCATAAGTGATACCCCAAGTCTCTATAGCTAGAAAGAACAGATCAATCCTCACAGTAGAAGTTGCTTAGGCAATCTACTTCGTGAAGGGGCTTTCCCCAGTAAACTCCTTACCTAACCCTAGTAGGTGGAACATAGTTCCCTTACTAACATTGCTAGCTACAATACCAGTCATATATAAAAAAATGCTTTCTGCAAACTAAAACATTACTTGTACACATAATGGCTAAATGCCAAGCTTTTGACTTAAACCTGCTTTTACGATAATCTAGGCTATTGCCAAAATCATACTTTCAAATATAGCAGTATACTTTCCATATAATCTAGAAAACATCATTCTTGCAAATATTTTCACACATAAAAATATTATATGAAATCTGAAAAATACTTACTTGCCATGTATCCCAAAATGGGTAAAAATACCACATGTACTCACCTTATAATTCTTGAAAAGTCGATTAGGCGTTCCTTGGTTCTTTACCCTTTTGATGATGCTCAATTACTTGACTTGCACCTACATGTAATATATCATACATTAATTTATATTCTAATGGACTCTATAACTTATTAGAGTCCTTATTATACCACTAAAGGTCAAAACAAGTGTATAACTTTTGAATGACCAACTTTAGTTAAACCGTACTTTATACGTATTTTACTACAGTACCCTCGAGGGGTCGTATTTTGGTTCCGACAATTTTCCATGAAGTTATGGGCCATAATAGACCTATGTTTAAAAATTGGGGTCAAACGGACAAGTATTGGACAAAATCTCAAAACTCAAAATCACTTGGCAGGAGACTCAATGCAGAAACTGCATCGCCGCCACGCGTCGCGACGGGGTCCAGGTCGCGTCGCGACCCCTGCGTATATTGCCTATTTTGACGATTTTTCCCAACTGCAGTTGTACTATTCCTCACATTAAGTTCTTAATACATGACTTAACCGTCTTAGGGTCATTTCTAGGCCCTAATAACAACTTCTTCATGCATTTAAACCATAAATTTACCAATTTCATCATCTTGGATTGAAATCATTCCCGAAAACTCATTTTTTTCTCAAAAATCATTTTAACAAATTTTTGAGAATGGGACTGATTTCTCACTTCATTTATAACATATATGACTTAATAAAATCATTCAAAACCAATTTCAGTCCCACAACCCCATTTCTAGGGTTCTTGAGCTAAAAACCCATTTCTATGGATTTAACCACGATTTATGGTTAGAAATCCATTCTTTGTGTTGATTTGAGCTAGATAAGGTATATGAATTCGTTGATTTAACCTCATCCTCAAAATCAGAAATTGGATTTTTGCAGATTCTCCAACAAAACTTGAAGAACGAAGCTAGGGTTGTTGAATTCTTACCTTAGAAGCTTGAAATTACAAATTCCAAGTTAAATCCTTGATTTCTTGCTTCAATCCTTGCTCTTCTTCGCGAATCCGTATTCCCGTTCCTTCCAGAGAATTCCCAGAGCCCTCTCTTCTGGATTTATGTCTCTTTATGAGATATTTTCTCATTTATATATTTTCCATCTTTGTCAAATGACAAAGCAGTCCCTGCTCTTTTATTTCTTGGACTTTTGACACTAACATTAAGTTTGGCCACATGAAACTATAATTCTTACATTTTTAGTCCAAAAGACTAAAATATAATTTCATAATAATTTATGGATTTGGTCAAATGACCAAATTACCCTTACAAACATAATTTTTCATAAGAATACACATAAAGCTTTAAATTATGCACAACTTATTTTACATATTTATATTATTAATTTAGGTCGTTTCAACTACCTCCCCCTAATTAGGATTCCGTCCTCGGAATTGCTTCATAATCCACAAAATTAGGGCATCTTTTCTTCATGCTCTCCAAAGTTTCCCAAGTCAAATCTGAGCCCAATGAATGTTTCCACTTGACCAATACTAGGTCAATTTCTTTGTTCCTTAGCTTCTTGGTTTTCACCTATAACATCGCTTCTGGTTCTTCAACTAGTCTATTGGGTGTTTCCACCCTTAACTCTTCTAGCGGAATGGTTAACTCTTTCTTTCCAAAGTACTTCTTAGGATAACATACGTGAAATGTATCGTGTATTCCTTTGAGTTCTTGTGGTAACTCCAGTTTGAATGCTTGCAAACCAACTATTTTCAAAATTTTGAAGGGTCCAATATACCTTGGACTCAATTTCCCTCTTTTGCCAAATCTTATCACCCCTTTCCAAGGTGATACTTTTATCATCACTAAATCACCTTCTTTTAGATCATACGGTCTTTTCTTCAAGTTTGAGTAGCTTCTTTGGCGATCTTGCGCGACTTTCATGTTGGTCTGTATCACACCAATCTTCTCATTCGTCATTCTTACAATTTCTGGCCCAGTGAGTTTTGTTTCTCCAGCTTCTAACCAACACACTGGTGTTCTACACTTTCTACCATATAACGCTTCAAAAGGCGGCATCTTGATGCTTGAGTGATAACTGTTGTTATACGAGAATTCCACTAATGGTAGGTGCTC
Organism: Cichorium intybus; assembly: GCA_023525715.1. Classification (NCBI taxonomy): domain Eukaryota; kingdom Viridiplantae; phylum Streptophyta; class Magnoliopsida; order Asterales; family Asteraceae; genus Cichorium; species Cichorium intybus. The sequence goes on from CM042012.1 coordinate 60,800,564, forward strand.
ATGCCAATTACCTCCAAAATCAATGGCACATGATCTCAACATGTCCTCCAATGTCTGAATAGTACGTTCGCTTTGCCCATCTATTTGAGGGTGATAGGCTGTACTCATCTTGATTCGAGTTCCCATTCTTTATTGTAAAGAATCCCAAAAGTTAGACGTGAATCGAGGATCTCTATCCGATACTATAGACAATGGTGCTCCATGCAGTCTGATTACTTCATCAATATACAATTGAGCTAATGCTCCAAGTGGTGTAGTTTCTTTAATTGCTAGAAATAAGGCGCTTTTGGTCAGTCTATCGACAATGACCCATATACTGTCATGACCTCTTCGCGTTCTCGGCAGTCCCATGACAAAATCCATAGTCACTTCTTCCCACTTTCCTGCTGGTATCTGTAATGCTGCGCATTACCATATGGCACCTGATGTTCTGCTTTTACTTGTGCACAGGTTTCATAGTGTGATATATACTTTGCTATTCTCTTTTTCATCCCTGGCCACCAGTAATGCTGCTTCAAATCTTGATATGTTTTCGTACTTCCAGGATGTATAGAATACTTGGATTTGTGGGAATCATCCAAGACTATCTTCCTAATTGCTCCATATTTTGGGACCCGAATGCGTCCTTTAAAAGTACGCAGCCCTTATGTGTTTGTTTCAAACACCACCTTTTTCCCAAGTTTTTCTTTACTTTTATCATCTTCCGCCAAAGCACCGTCTTGAGCTTCTTTGATCTTTTGAATTAAAGTTGAAACTACTTCAATTCTCATAGACCTCCCTTTAACAACTTTTTCACGAATCTTCCGACTTAGGGCATCGGCTACTACATTAGCTTTTCCTTCATGGTAAATTATTTCACAGTCATAATTATTCACGAGCTCAATCCATCGTGTCTGTCTCAAATTCAATTCTTTTTGAGTGAAAAGATATTGTAGACTTTTATGATCTGTGTACAACTTACATTTCGTCCCATATAGATAATGTCTCCAAATCTTCAATGCAAATACAATTGCAGCTAACTCCAAATCATGTGTAGTATAACGTGTCTCTGCATCCTTTAACTGTCTAGAAGCATAAGCAATGACTTTGTCTCGTTGCATGAGTACACAATCGAGACCTTTATTAGATGCATCGCTATACACTACAAAATCTTCTATGCCTTCTGGTAAAGATAATACTAGGGCTTCACATAACTTCTTTTTCAGTATCTCAAAAGCTTCTTGCTGATTTTCTCCCCAAACAAACTTCACTTCTTTTCGGGTTAGCTGAGTCAGTGGTATTGCTATTTTAGAAAAATCTTGAATAAACCGTCGGTAATAACCGGCTAATCCAAGAAAACTCCTGACTTATGTAGGTGTTTTCGGTGGTTCCTACTTCATTACCGCTTCTATCTTTGCTGGGTCAACTTTAATGCCTTCAGCCGAAACAACATGACCCAGAAATTGAACTTCCCGCAACCAAAAGTCGCATTTCGACAACTTCGCATATAACTGGTCAATCTTCAGAGTACACAACACCTCACGTAGATGCACTTCGTGCTCCGCTTCACTTTTCGAGTAGACCAGAATATCATCAATGAAAACAATAACAAACTTGTCAAGAAAAGGTTTACAGACCCTATTCATAAGGTCCATAAACACAGCTGGGGCATTTGGGAGGCCGAATGGCATCACTAAAAATTCATAGTGACCATAACGAGTTTGGAAGGCAGTCTTGCAAACATCTTCATCTTTCACCCGCACTTGATGATATCCAGAACGAAGATCAATTTTTGAAAAATAACTAGCTCCTTGCAACTGATCGAATAAATCATCAATTCGTGGTAAAGGATATCGATTCTTAATTGTCACCTTATTAAGCTCACGATAATCTATACACATACGCATAGTACCGTCCTTCTTCTTGACAAACAACACCGGAGCTCCCCAAGGAGAAGAGCTGGGACGAATGAACCCTTTGTCAAGAAGTTCTTGCAACTGAGACATAAGTTGTCTCATCTCTGTAGGAGCAAGACGGTATGGCGCACAAGCAATGGGACTTGCTCCAGGGACAAGGTCAATGCGAAACTCGACTTGCCTAATGGGTGGTAACCCAGGTAAGTCATCAGGAAACACTTCAGGGAATTCATTGACCACTTTTATATCTTCCACCTTCTACTTCTCTTTCTTCCCATTCATCACATAAGCGATAAATGATTCACACCCTTTATAGAGACATTTGCGGGCTTTAATAGCAGAAATAAGACTCTGCATATTCTTTCGTCGCTCCCCATACATGTAAGCTTTGCTACCATCACACAGTTTGATCGATACTATTCGTTTCCCGCAAAGAATATTAGCATTATGAGCTCCGAGCCAATCCATCCCAATAATAATATCAAAGCCCTTGATCCCGATAGGCAGCATATTAGCCTTTAAAATTCGTCCGTTAATCTCAACTGGACATTTCTCAAACACATGTCGTACTGTAACTAATTCTCCGTTCGCGACTTCTATGACACAAATATCATCTAAGGACTTCTTTGGTATGTTTAAACGCTTACTAAATTCATGGGACACAAAAGAAACATGTCCTCCAGAATCAAAAAGAACATAAGCAGGCTGTGAGTTTACAATAAGTGTACCTGCCACCACATCCTGATCCTCCATGGCTTCTTCGAGAGTCATCTGAAAAGCTCTCCCTTTAGTCTTGCCGGCTCTGTCTTTCTATTACTTGCTGTAGAAACTAGCGTCTCATTCTTCTTCTTTGGACAATTGGAGCTGTAATGGCCTTTTTCATGGCAATTGTAACATTCCACTTCGCTAATATTCTTCACCTTACAATCCTTGGCTTGGTGGCCCGAAAGACCACATTTGTAGCACCCACTAGTACCCTTCTTGCATTCACCACCGTGCGTTCTTCCACATTTCTTGCATTCTTTGGCTTCACTTATCTTAGAAAATCCTGATGAAAAGCGACTCTTTTTACTTGCTCCAAAGATTCCTGAAGACTTTCGTTTCTCCCCAAAAGCTTGTCGTTCTTTAGCCTTCTTTTCTATCATACTTTCGACTCTAGCTGCAGATTCAATGGCCTCATCAAGAGTATTAGCTTTACCAACCTCCAATGAGTAGTCCCCTGGTAACCCATTGACATAACGGTTTTGTTGGTTATATGCCCATCGTTATAACAAGTTGGTAATATTACTATAAATAGTAGGGTCCTTTTGGGTTACACGCAAGAGACGATTTAGCTAAAAGAGATCGAAAATAAACTTGAGGGGTTAAGTTTATTAATATATCAAAGTAAAGGTATATTAATTAGAAACTTAATGGTTAAGTTTATTAATATACCAAAGTAAAGGTATATTAATTAAGAAACTTAATAAGGATAAAGGACCAAAGTGAAATATCCACAAGGGAGGGGATAAGGATGAGGAGCACTATAAATACAACCCTAGATCTGAGTTGTATAGGCTGCCAAAACCCTAATTTTCGTCACCCTCCTCCCACCCCTCGGTATACGGCCGATTTCTTTCAAAACCCTAAGTATTATGTGCTAAAACTTCAAGCAAAGGTATATACTACATCAACGGGTGCTGGATCGTTGTCTTGGGTGCGATTACATTAGAGGAGTTCTACTTTGGGCTCTCGTCATCCTAAGAAGATCAGATCTGAGATCAAAAAAGGTATTTCTTGAACCCTCTTGATTTTACAGTTACAAAAGTGTGCATGATTCTATGATCCTGGTTGAATACGATTTTGATTTCTGTTTCTGCTGCGTTGTTTTTATGCTATCGTATTCCATCAGTGGTATCAGAGCCACTTTATCATGATTTTGTACTGTTTAGATTCGATTAGATATGTTAAAAATCGTTTTTTTCTTTGAATTATCGAATCTGTCGACGTCCGCGCCGCGGTTCTTGAATGGTCGCGTCGCGGTCTTCTATACAGTTACGATCATTAGGGTTTTGCCGCGTCGCGTTTCCTAGTGTTCCGCATCGCGTCGTTCTTGTGATGATCGTGTTCTGTTGATTACCGCGTCGCGTTTTCTAGTGTTCCGCGTCGCGACGGTCGTTTTTTGAAATCAGATTTCTTGTTATAAAATTGTGATTTTAGTATTGTATGATTGTTTAGATTAATGATTGACATTGAATGCTTGCATGCTCAATATGATTAATAGCTAAACACAAAGTTTAAAATGCTTCAAAATTTAATGGATGATTGTTTAAATTAATTATTAACACTGCATCCTTGCGTGTTTAATAGAATTAATAGTTAAACATAATTTTCAAAGAATACTTAAAATTTTAAATGATATATATATTAGAATTGTATCTATATGTATAACTTAAAATAAAAACATTGGTCAGACCGTGACTAGGCTCACCTACTCTAAATGTGTAGAAGGTTGAAGGAGGTCTCTTTGATTCCTAATGAGGTCGATTTTAAACAGCATTCATTGCTTACCACCCTCACTGCCTGTCACATTTTATCGAGTGGAGTTACCGAAAGGGTTTGATATGACAGTGTTTCAAGATAAAAGTATTACTGAAAATACACAAGTAAGAAAATTTGTTAAAAGTTAATAGTTTTTTCAAAAGTAAATTGTCATTTCAAACCGGTTTTAAATGTTTAAATTGACCATTTTTGCCAATTAAAAGGTTAAAGTGTTTTAACAAGAATGATATATGCAAAACTAGGTTGTTAAAAGTTGTTGACATGTTTTAAAATTATTGGCAATTGTAAGACGGATTTTAAAAGTTTAGAAGACCATTTTGCCAAAAAGAAAGTTAAAATGTTTTAACTTAACAAAACGAAATCCTGTTTTATGAAAATGTGAATCTCATGCTACCCACAAAGAACCACACATTTAACCGGGCCCTTCCGGCGTGGGAAGTGCTATAGCCAACGCGTCGGATTGGACTCGGCCAAAATGATGTGATACTCGCGATAACTCATGAATCATGGGCCGGGTGTCACGTGGGTCTTCGTGGTCGATTAACCATCCAAACTCGTGATCCGCGGCATACCCGTCACGAGAGAGAGGATGAGCATGATGGGATTAAACATGCCATTGATCAGATTCAATGAATCCCAAAAGATCTAGAAGCTTCATAGAGATTGAAGTTGGCAAAAGAGTATTCCCTACCTAAATAACTTCTGGGGTGACTACGGCATACCTCTTCACCACCAAAAGCGAAATATGGATTCTAGCCTTAAGTGAAATAATTTTATGGGTAGTTAATTTATTAAAGGATAATCAAACTAAACAAAACTCTATTTTAGATGTCAACCAAAGAAAGTTTGAAAGTTACAAGTTTTTTTTTACTGCGTGGCTTCCTGGATCAAAGTAAGTTCAACGGCATAGATTATGCGTGTTGGTTCCAGAACTTGAGAAGAGTACTCAATGTCGAGGGAAATTTTATATGATTAAGGAACAAGATCCTATGGATTATCCAGCCTGATCCACTAGTACTGAAATAGACGGTCAATCATCTTAGACGTCTAAATGATTCAAATAAGGTTGCTCGTTTCATGTTAGACACTATGATTCCCGAGCTTCAAAGAAGATTGTGGGGTCTTGGTGCTTTGACATGATTAACCGGCTTAAGGACATGATCCAAGAGCAGGTTAAATGGGAACGATTCGAAGTCATGAAAGAATTATTTGGATGTAGGCTGTTACTAGGATGGAGAGTCAATACCCATATGTTTAGCATAAGAGGGTACATTGACCAAATGTGGAGGTTGGGATTTCCAACAAGTCAGGAGTTAGTCACGGACATTGTCCTTAACTCGCTGACTAGTTCTTATGATTAGTTCATTCTGGACTTCATTATATAGAACTTAAAAGGACCCTTCGAGAGATTACATAGCATGTTGAGGAAAGTAGAACTTTACATGGCTAGGGAATCCAACACCACAGTTACTAAAGGAGGTGTCAAAAGGAAAAGGACAAACCCTACCAAGGGAATGATTTTCCTAAAGAAACCTCAATACTGAAATCCTGAGGAAGATTTTGTTTCCACTGAAAGGATGTGGGACATGGAAGGCATAAATGCTCAAGATATCTGACGCAATAGAAGTAGTTGCAAGCCAAAGAGTATGGCACTTCAGGTATATTTGTAATTCCATAAGTGCTTTGCTTATGACCAGTATTGCCATTTTAATGGGCAGAGACTGGAATAAAGCAGAGGTACAAACTATGGAGAGCTGGATCGAATCATGGACTACAAGCAGCTTGCTTTCATCCATAGGCTTAGGAACCAACTTCTCTATAGTGTTTTAGTTTATGGTTTTGCAATTTGAAGATTGTTGATGTGAACATTGTTTCATCAGATGGTTTTGACTTGGTTTAAATAAAGGTTTTTTAAATAAAAGTTATTTTAAAAGTTATTTTGGAACAAAGTTATGGTCATTACATCTATGAGAACTGGTTCACAACAATAGTTCGAAAAGATTGATTCAAGAGAATCCAAATATTTGGATTAATGGTATGAGTGGAATTGTCTGGTTTTGTAAACTTGAAAGAAGCTACCAGAACTCTAGATGGATAGGATTCTGGAGATCATTTGACTGAAAGTCTTATGATAACTGCTATTCTTGTCTACATAGAGAGATAACTATGCACTGCTCACAAGTTATTGTCGGCAAAGGCTGAGAATCTGTTGGACCTTGTACATCTAATGTATTTGGACCGTTCAGTTTATCCACTAAACCGTTTAAAATACTCTATGGAGTTTGAAACCTATATGGTGTTCAGTACTTCAAGAACAGAGTATTGAATCAAATGAGCAAAGGATGAGGATTCTAAATCCAAGTGCGGATAAAGAGTTTCTTAGTCAAAGATTATACAATCATCTAATGGACTGTGAAAATTTTTTTAACAGTCAAATCCAGTTAGAACGCCACGAGCATCGTATGGTGTGTCTGAGTTATAATCGAACATAAAGGTTCGACTTATGATGGATTGTATTATGCTTCCAATCTATGTCTGAGGTTAAACCTTAGAGACAATAGAGTCCTAACTCTTGCACAACCACAAAAGGTTCTACAAACACTTTCTGAGAAATATGGAGTGTAGATGTTTCTTTACTAGCATATTTAGAAATTTGGGGTCTTGAGACTTACGGTTTACCGTGTAGCTCAGAGGACTCCGATTAACAGAAGTGTTATTCCACTAGAATACTTGGATATAATAAGCATTTTGACAATAGTATGATGTTGTATAAATGGCAGTCTTCTATGATAGGAAGCTGGTATTCAAGAAATCAGTGGGCGCCTGACTGATCTTGATGAGACTCAAAGGATCAAAGAGCCTGATGTTGGCACTAGCACTCAACCAGAGGTAGTAAAACCTGTTGAGACTCAGTAAGAGTTTGCTGAGGAATCTGACATAACTCCATCTCCTGTTCGAGAAACTGATAAATGACGTCATACACCTGGTTTTCATGAATTACATGATGACGAAGGTGATGAATGTCTGGTGGATCATTGTGACCCTACCAATTATCGGAAGTCTTGGCAGGCCCCTTGGGTTGCCTTAAGGAAAGAGATGATGGAGAGAGAGATGAAATCCATGTATGATAACCAAGTTTGGAACCTGGTTGATCAAACACCTGGCCTTAAAACAGTTGGGTGTAAATGGGTCTTCAAGAAGAAGACAAACGTGGATGGAAAGGTACACACATACAAAGCCAGACTGATGGCAAAGGGTTATACTCAAACCCAAGGGGTTGATTATGAGGAAACTTTTTCACCAGTGGCGATGATTAAATATATTAGGATATTGTTTGCCATCGCAACATTTTGTGACTACGAAATATGGCAAATGGATGTAAAAACCGCTTTCCTTAACGGAAAACTTTTAGAGGATGTGTGTATGACACAACTAGAGGGTTTTGTACAGTCCAAATATCCCAATAGAGTGTGTAAACTTGTGAAGTCGATTTATGGACTCAAACAAGCATCTCGCAGCTGGAATCTCTGCTTCGATGAGAAAATCAAAGAGTTTGGATTTTCGAGAAGTGAAGATGAGCCATGTGTATATGTCAGAGCTAGTAGGAGCATTGAAGTCTAACCTATGTCGTACACAGATAGCAAAGTTCTCATGTAAATGTCCCTATCTCGAGAAATATGAAATAAATGAGAATTGCTATGCTATAAATGACACAGGAGAGACTTAGTGCGCAAGAAGAATTTGATCTATGGAGATATAATTAAGTGCTTCATAGGGATTTGGGAAATAAAAGTGAACTATGTAAATGTCAGTGCTAGTGGGAGCACTGAAGTTCAACCTATGTTGTATGCAGATAGCAAAGTTCTCATGTAAACGTCCCTATATCGAGAAATCATAAATAAATGAGAATTGCTGTGCTACAAATGACATAGGAGTGACCTATTGCATATGAAGCATCATGATCTATGGAGATAGAACTAAGTGCTTCAAAAGGATAAGCTAGAGTACATGAGCAGACGGATCTAGAGATACTGACACGCGCAGAGGTCGTCGTGCGGTAAAAAATAAGAGAAAACATAACACACACTAGTATAGTGGTAGTCAGGGTCGATCTATAGGAGCTTCGTGGTTAAACTAGATGAGAGATTACCAACTAATAGTGTCACAGCTATAGTCGGAGGACCTGGTTTCTATTTTCCTAATCACTAGCAAATGAGACAAGAATCAAACACTCAAGCCAAGCTAAGCTATGTCCAAATGACATAGTTACTTTCTGAACTCAGAAGTACATCTCTGAATCAGAAGCAATTGAAGGCATCCAACTAGCAAAACCAAGCACAGCATAAACTAGCTAATAACTAAAGTTCTACTTGAACAATTACTAGCTAAGATTTAATGTTAAACCTAACCAAGTTAGCTACTGTTTTCAGCAAAGGAAAACAGCCCCAACCGAGTCACAAACACAATCCAATCACAAACAAACAAACAAAACACAAACAAGCATTCAAAATACCGAAAAACCAATATTAAATGTAACCGAATGATTTCATTCACCAAAACCAATATCCAACATCTAATCAGTAACCAAAATGTTTCAAAATCAGAAACCTAAGTGCTCAAAGTCAGTGGTTGTCACTCCCAAAGACTTTAGCTACAAAACTACTTTCTACTGAAATGAAATTAAATCAAAAACATAAAATACCAATTGTGAGCTTGCTGAAATGAAATCCTGGAGTCAAAGAGCTTCTAGGTCGATGTTTACACCCGGTCTTTGCTAGGGTTTTCGGCTGGAAATGCCTCTATTTATAGTTGCAAATTTCCCGTGACCGCGCCGCGCAGAAATGAAATCTGCGGCGCGCGTGCTTATCCGATCCCCGTTTTTTCGTCATTTAGATGTGTTCCACCGCCTTAAGCCCGCGTCGCGCGTGGTGGATTCCCGCGGCGCGCGTACGAGTTCTCTTGATTTCCCTTTCCTTCCCAACTTCTTCCTTTTGCACGCTTTTAGTCCCTATTTCTATTCTTTTTCTCCAGACAAGTCCTGGCACGAAAAGTGAGAATACCCAGGCATATTTGATATAATTTTATCAAGAACAGGGCTCAACAACGCCTAAAATACTTGATATCACTAGGCGTTGTCAAACACCCCACACTTGTGCCTTGCTTGTCCCCAAGCAAGAGAGTTTTTAACAAATTATAATAAAGAATCAAACAATTTCTGACTGTGTTCAGTTTCAAAGTTTATTGCTCTTTTGAGTTAGAGTGGAATAGTTCGCGAAAACATGATTGAGTTGTTCCTTGGAATTCATGGCTTTCTAGAGAACTCTTGATTACAAACTTTCTGTCCACAATGAAGTGTACTTACTCATTCAGATTCTAAAGGCCATTAAGGAATTGTCCATGACTTTCGATGTTGTCCGTGTAACGAGCTTTCAGAAATACCATCCCAAACCAGACGATCTTAGGTGGTAAGGTGCGTAAGGTCCACCCATTTTAGACCTACCGGCTCGAACAACAAAGGCCACAGATTGACTTTTCCTTCCTAAATTCCAATCCTAAAACAGCTCAATCTTCTAAACTCGTAAAACTCAACTTATTTGACTAAACTACTAGCATGATCACAACTAAATGGTATTTCTCGAAAAATACTAATGCTATCACAATCACAAACCATTCATTTCAAAATTGTAATTCATTAAAAATTTTGAAAAATATTGCTAAAAATTTTGAAAAGTTGATCATTTCTGCAAAAAATTTCAAAAAAAAAAAAAAAAAAAATCTCTTTCGACCGTCCACACCCCACACTTAAACCGTACAGCGCCCCCGTTGTACAAAAATTATTTCAAAACAAGGGAGAAAGAGTTACCCCTTTTTGGACGGTAGTTGCGTACAGAAGGATCCTCAATTTCATATGCTGGAGTTGTAGCGCTACAGTGAGCACGCCGGTGGTCGAGACAAGTGGAGGGGGCACTGTGACCCCACACTTGTCTGAGACAACTCCTTCTCAAATTGGTATATCATGCATAACTTAACAAACACATTAAAAACACACGACAAATAAAACACAAAATATACAAATGTATGTGTTGTGGATGACCGCGGCGCGTAATTGAAGGATGCCCGTCGTGGTAATTTCGTGAGATTAAAACAGCATCAAATGAGAAATGACTGCGTCGCGCTATATATGGACACTGCGGCGCGGTAATTTCAGCAGATTTATCCAAATTTCAAATCTCACAAGAAACAATTCAACACACTAAAACCATTGTTTTATTATTAATTTCTAATGCCTACAAGAAGCTTATTATCCTAACCAACTTCTTAAAAAACAAATCTCTAAGCTAATCCTAAAAAAAATGCAAAACAAAATGTTCTAAAAAGAAATCAAAATAATTACATCCATCCTTTTCAATTGTGCGCAGTATCATCATAATCATCTTCATCTTCTTTAGGATCCTCCTCCATGGGCTCCTCTTCTTCTTCTCTGATAGTCGGCTGAGGTCTTGGTGGGACACACTTTTGCTTTGCCATGAGGGCAATCATGCAGTCTGCTAACCACATGAGCTGCGTCTGTGTATTCTCTGTTCGTCTGTTAACCTCCTGTGCTACAATCGACTGTAACTGGTGTTCCCTCGTATGATCCTGCAAAGCCTTTTTAACATCCTTCACTTCGTCGGCCAAGTACCGCGATTCCATGGTGGCTAGGGAAAGTCCTCGGGGTGGATGAATAGTCACCCGTGGTCGCTTCTTGGAAGTGGATGGCTCGGTCTTCAACACCGGAAATGGGGCTCGCTCAGTTGCGGTAACCCCGTCGTCGACATAAATCACATCCCGAGAAATGGTAATCGGCGGGCTGAAAGGAACTGGCTGAACAACCGTCATCCCACGGGTAGTGTACTCAGATAGCAAACCATAAGATCGGGCTAGGTTCATCACATAATGTCCCCCACCGAGGGCAATTTGCTTCAGTGGCTCGTCCGTGATCTGTTTGAAGTAATCGGCCGCAAAGTATGGCATGTTGCATGTCTGAAGCATTCGTGACAGACACCACATAAGATGCAACTCACGTGGTAACACCCGATCCTCGTCCGCACGAGGCCAAACCATGGTTGATATCAACCGATGTAGCATGCGATGCGATGGAAGATGCATCAGTCCCTCGCGCACAGTATTCTCATGATACCGCGTGGATGATATAGTGCTCCAGTAGTCAGCAGGAGAGAATGAGTCATCAGCCTCATAGTTAGCCCGTCGATGGAAGGTGGCGAACCCTGGTGCCTCTGATCCTTCCTCAGTGTACAACCCGATGCGATAGCCAAATTCTCGTAAGCTGCAGCTTCGGTTGTGATTACCCAACCGGAACTGCACCATCTCTTCCATATCCATTCCCAGCGGCTGACGATCAAACTGGTAGCTTGCAAGAAATTGCAAGAATACCTCCCGAATGGGCCCTTCCATGTGAACAATGTTATCGATGGCTCGACAAGTGTAAGTAAGCTTGCCTTTGTCGTATCCCCTTGAACCAGCCAATATTGCAAGTGTTCCATAATCCCTATTCCTCGGTCAACTGCCAGTTGACCGGCCGGGCGGGGAGGATTCGTTTTTGTTGTTGAATTGATCTACGATTGTAGAAACTGTAGGCGCGTGTTCTTCCCACTTCCGTGGCCAAAGAATTCCAGTCGATGGATTCAGAACTGCCTGAAGAAGACATTGTACCTGCGAAATCACAGAAACTGAAAAATTACTGCACTGTTCTGACGTTCGACGCGGCGCGCACGTGACAACCCGCGACGCGCTGGATGAATATTCAAACTCAGCGTCGCGGACTGGACATGCGCGGCGCGGCGAACGATTTTAGTCAAGAAAATTCACTCAATCTGTCAATCGAAGTCCAATTTTCTTAATCTGACACTTGGGTTTCGCGCAATACAATACTATAATCCTAATTCAGCAATCAATTTGAGCGATTAAACATAACATTGTGGATTACAGTAGCATCTAGTAAGTTTCAAGACTTCTAAAACTAAGAGAGAGAGAGAATCAATACTTACTTGGATTTTTGTGAATGAAAGATGAATGCAGTCGTTGGATTGATTGGAGGGTTGAAACACGGTGAGGAGAATCAAGATTTTCCGCAAATTATTTATATGCAATGTGGGAATTTGAATGATTATCAAAAAGCTCTGTTTAAGTGATTATCTTTAATTTCAAATTAAGATAAGACCGCGGCGCGGGAAGCTTCTATCCGCGTCGCGTATAAAAATCTGATTTTAATTATAATCGCGAAAACTTGATACGCGCAGCGCGGTTTCTAAGATCCCGCGTCGCGGTATTGTAAATTTACCAAAATGACCCCACACTTTCCTTTTTCTGACCGTGATCAAAAATTGGATGTAATTCATTGAATATTAGAAACATATGTAATTATACAATGATGATCGGGTTGCCTCCCGTCAAGCGCTAAGTTTAACGTCTTCAGCCAGACGTGCACTTACCTGATTATGTCGCGTATGTTGGAATCTCTGCTATGAGTTCGACTGTCTCTACCTCTAGTTTCTGGAACGTACCTGTGGTGATGTATGGTTTGAGTCTATGGCCATTGACCTTAAATGGTTGCCCACCCTTCAAATCCTGGATTTCGACTGCACCGTAATCTGTAATGCTAATCACTTCATATGGACGGTTTCATTTGCTTCTCAGTTTCCCAGGGAACATCTTCAGTCTTGAATTATACAGCCATACTTTTTGTCCAACTTCAAAGACTTTCAGTCGCAGCTTTGCATCATGATATCGCTTCATCTTTGATTTGTAGGTGGCTGCGTTCTCATATGCTTCGTCTCGTAGTTCTTCTAATTCAGACAACTGAAGTTTCCTTTCCTTCCCAGCATCAGTATAGTCGATGTTAACCTTCTTGATGGCCCAAAGGGCACGATTGGCAATCTCCACTGGTAAATGACATCCTTTTCCATAACCCAACCGATATGGAGTAGTCCCGATTGGTGTTTTGTACGCGGTTCGATACGCCCATAATGCGTCATCTAGCCTTAGTGACCAGTCCTTTCTATCAGTCTTGACAGTTTTCTGAAGGATCTCTTTGATTTGCCTATTGGATACCTCCACTTGGTCGCTTGTCTGTGGATGATACGGCGTTGCAATGCGATGATTCACCCCATAGTGTTTCAGCAGCCTTCCGAATTTGAAAATTTTGAAATGCGATCCTCCGTCGCTAATGATCACTCTGGGGACCCCATGCCTAGTGAATATATTTTTCTTCACAAATTTGCAGACCACGTGATGATCAGATGTGCGAGTTGCTTCGGCCTCAATCCATTTTGAGACATAATCCACTGCCACCAAAATGTAAACATATCCATGTGATGTGGGGAATGGGCCCATAAAATCGATTCCCCAGACATCAAAAATGTCTGGGCACGATTGGCACGATTGGCAATCTCCACTGGTAAATCGATGTTAACCTTCTTGATGGCCCAAAGGGCACGATTGGCAATCTCCACTGGTAAATGACATCCTTTTCCATAAACCAACCGATATGGAGTAGTCCCGATTGGTGTTTTGTACGCGGTTCGATACGCCCATAATGCGTCATCTAGCCTTAGTGACCAGTCCTTTCTATCAGTCTTGACAGTTTTCTGAAGGATCTCTTTGATTTGCCTATTGGATACCTCCACTTGGCCGCTTGTCTGTGGATGATACGGCGTTGCAATGCGATGATTCACCCCATAGTGTTTCAGCAGCCTTCCGAATTTGAAAATTTTGAAATGCGATCCTCCGTCGCTAATGATCACTCTGGGGACCCCATGCCTAGTGAAGATATTTTTCTTCACAAATTTGCAGACCACGTGATGATCATATGTGCGAGTTGCTTCGGCCTCAATCCATTTTGAGACATAATCCACTGCCACCAAAATGTAAACATATCCATGTGATGTGGGGAATGGGCCCATAAAATCGATTCCCCAGACATCAAAAATGTCTACTACAAAAATCGTATTCAAGGGCATTTGATCCCTTTTCGATATATTCCCTAATTGCTGGCAATTGATACACTCCTTGGCAGTCCTGTGCGAATCCCGAAAGATAGTCGGCCAGTATAGTCCAGATTCAAGAACTTTGTACCCGGTTTTCCTTCCACTGAAATGTCCTCCACATGCTGATGCATGACAGAGATCCAATACTTCACCAATTTCATTGTCTGGCACACATCAATGAATTATCTGGTCCTCACCTACCTTAAAAAGGTCTGGATCATCCCAAATGAATCTCTTTGCATATGTGCGAAATTGCTTCTGCCTTTGTTTCGTCCAATGTTTTGGTATTGCTCCTGTGGCCAGGAAATTTACATAGTTTGCATACCATGGAGCTCCATTAATTTCTAACAACTGTTCGTCAGGAAATGAATCTTGAATTCCTGCTTCCAATCCTTCAGCTGGTAATCTAGAAAGATGATCAGCTACCACATTCTCAGCTCCCTTCTTGTCTTTGATATCCACGTCGAATTCTTGCAACAGGAGTATCCACCTAATTAAGCGAGGCTTAGACTCCTTCTTTGTGATCAGATGCCGAACAGCACTGTGGTCAGTGTATAACCTTCTTGATGGCCCAAAGGGCACGATTGGCAATCTCCACTGGTAAATGACATCCTTTTCCATAAACCAACCGATATGGAGTAGTCCCGATTGGTGTTTTGTACGCGGTTCGATACGCCCATAATGCGTCATCTAGCCTTAGTGACCAGTCCTTTCTATCAGTCTTGACAGTTTTCTGAAGGATCTCTTTGATTTGCCTATTGGATACCTCCACTTGGCCGCTTGTCTATGGATGATACGGCGTTGCAATGCGATGATTCACCCCATAGTGTTTCAGCAGCCTTCCGAATTTGAAAATTTTGAAATGCGATCCTCCGTCGCTAATGATCACTCTGGGGACCCCATGCCTAGTGAATATATTTTTCTTCACAAATTTGCAGACCACGTGATGATCATATGTGCGAGTTGCTTCGGCCTCAATCCATTTTGAGACATAATCCACTGCCACCAAAATGTAAACATATCCATGTGATGTGGGGAATGGGCCCATAAAATCGATTCCCCAGACATCAAAAATGTCTACTACAAAAATCGGATTCAAGGGCATTTGATCCCTTTTCGATATATTCCCTAATTGCTGGCAATTGATACACTCCTTGGCAGTCCTGTGCAAATCCCGAAAGATAGTCGGCCAGTATAGTCCAGATTCAAGAACTTTGTACCCGGTTTTCCTTCCACTGAAATGTCCTCCACATGCTGATGCATGACAGAGATCCAATACTTCACCAATTTCATTGTCTGGCACACATCAATGAATTATCTGGTCCTCACCTACCTTAAAAAGGTCTGGATCATCCCAAATGAATCTCTTTGCATATGTGCGAAATTGCTTCTGCCTTTGTTTCGTCCAATGTTTTGGTATTGCTCCTGTGGCCAGGAAATTTACATAGTTTGCATACCATGGAGCTCCATTAATTTCTAACAACTGTTCGTCAGGAAAGGAATCTTGAATTCCTGCTTCCAATCCTTCAGCTGGTAATCTAGAAAGATGATCAGCTACCACATTCTCAGCTCCCTTCTTGTCTTTGATATCCACGTCGAATTCTTGCAACAGGAGTATCCACCTAATTAAGCGAGGCTTAGACTCCTTCTTTGTGATCAGATGCCGAACAGCACTGTGGTCAGTGTAGACCACCACCTTGCATCCCCAGATATAAGATCGAAATTTATCTAGGGCGAATACTACAGCTAGTAATTCTTTTTTAGTAGTCGTGTAATTCAGTTGCGCTTCCAAAAAAGTTTTACTAGCATAACAAATAACAACAGGTTTCCTGTCGACTTTTTGCCCTAGTACTGCCCCAGCAGCATAATCGCTAGCATCACACATTATCTCAAAAGGTTGCGTCCAGTCGGGCGGCTTCAGAATGGGAGCCTCAACCAGTTTATTTTTTAGAATGTTGAATGCTTTTACACATTCTTCGTCAAAAATAAATGGTGCGTCCTTCAAAAGAAGACCACAGAGAGGCTTAGAGATAGCACTAAAGTCTTTAATGAATTGACGATAAAATCCTACATGCCCCAAGAATGATCTCACCCCTTTTACTGATGTTGGAGGCGGCAATGTGGATATGACCTTAACTTTAGCGCGATCGACTTCGAATCCCCTTTCAGAAACCACATGTCCTAGTACTATCCCTTCTCGTACCATAAAATGGCTTTTCTCCCAGGAAAGAACCTGGTTCGTTTCCACACATCTTTGCAGCACCTTTTCCAATTGGACTAAGCAAGTTTCGAATGTAGGTCCAAAAATTGAGAAATCATCCATGAAGATTTCTAGAGCTTCACCAATCATGTCAGAAAAGATTGCCATCATACATCGTTGAAATGTTGCAGGCGCATTACACAATCCAAATGGCATTCTGCGAAAGGCAAAAGTACCATAAGGACAAGTGAATGTTGTCTTTGCCCGATCTTCTGGATGAATTGCAATTTGATTATACCCAGAATATCCATCCAAAAAACAGTAGTACTTTTGTCCTGCTAACTTCTCCACGATTTGATCGATAAAGGGTAATGGGAAATGATCCTTTGATGTGGCGGCATTAAGCTTTCGATAATCAATACAGACTCGCCATCCGGTTACAGGTCTTGTGGATATCTTGTCACCATCCTTTGTGTCTACTACAGTGATCCCTGACTTTTTCGGCACAGTTTGTGTTGGGCTAACCCATTCACTATCAGAAATAGGGTAAATGATTCCTGCGTCCAACCATTTAAGAACCTCCTTTTTGACGACTTCTTTTATGTTGGGATTCAATCTCCTATGCGTATCCCTGGCAGGTTTAGCTCCTTCTTCTATGATAATGCGATGCATGCACGTGGTTGGACTAATTCCTTTTAAGTCCGCGATTGTCCAGCCAATAGCCTCCTTGTGTTTGGACAATACCTTGAGTAATCCTATCTCTTGTTCATCTGTCAGATTGGCTGCCACGATTACTGGTAAAGTATCTTTCTCCCCTAGAAAGGCATACTTTAAATGTTCTGGTAGGGGTTTAAGATCCAACTTTGGTGGTTCTTGTAAAGAGGGTTTTAATGTTTTTGGAATCTCTGATGGTAACTTCTCTATATGCGCACATTCTTCAGACGTGAATCCTTTTTCTTCTTCTCCTTTTGGTGTCTCTTTTCCTCCAACAATTGCTTCTTCCTGAAGTTCTATTTCTTCTTCTTTTAGTACCTCTGGAGTGTATTGCTGCACAAGCTCGTCAATAATGTCTACTTGATAACATTCCTCTTCTTCCATGTTACTTCCTTTGAGATCAGCAATAAAAATGTTGATCTTGGTCTGTCGGTGTCCAAAAGATATTCCCATTTCTCCAGTACGACAAGCAATATTTGCGTTAGCCGTGGCCAAAAACGGCCGCCCTAGAATAATTGTAGGTTGCTCTCCATTCATCGCTTGACGGGTGTCCAGAACAAGAAAATCTGCTGGGTAGTAAAATTCTCCTACCCTGATGATAACATCGATTAACATGCCTCTGGGAACCTTGGTGGACTTATCAGCCAACTGCAGAATCACATCAGTAGATCTCATGGTGCCAAACTCATGCTTGTCAAATAACTGTCCAGGCAATATATTTACACTTGCACCTAAATCTAAAAGAGCCCTTTTGATGTGTACATTGCCTAAATCTACTGAAATAAGAGGAAATCCCGGATCTTTCAGCTTTGGAGGAAGCGCATCCATGAGGATGGAGCTTACATTCTCAGGTAAGCTAATCATCTTAGGCAAGTGGGACAGAATATGTTTCTTGTGTATACACATGTCCTTGAGAAACTTAGCATATGCAGGAACTTCCTTGATAAGTTTGACTAAAGGAATGGTAACTTTAATTTGGCTAAACAATTCCCACATGTCTTCAGCTTGAGGTCCCTTCTTTCCATATGGTCCTTCCTCCGGCTTTTCCAAAGCTGTCGGAAAAGGAACTGTTCCACTTGATTCTCCTTTTTCTCATGTACTCGTCTGCTTCGTCTTCTGTACTTGCTCCTCCTTATCCTTTCTCTTCTTTCTTTCTAATTCTTCTTTTTCATCAAAAACTATTTCTACATCACTATCATCATCTATAACCGGAGCTGCAACCTTGTTGTCTACTTTCTTCCCACTCCTAAGTGTGATGACTTCATTAACTTGCATTCTTGGTGACTGCTCTTGCTCCCTCACTTGTTTTTCTTTCACTTTGGCGAGTGATTCTCCTAATCTCAGAATTGCTTCCGAATTAGACTTTTCTACTTCTTGGAGTTGTTCTAACAATCCAAAAATTTCTTGCAAACCAATGTTCGTACATCCTGATGAAGGTGGAGATTGCACCTGTTGCTGCCTTATAGGTGGTTGTCTCGATTCTCGTTGCTGATTACTTCGGAATGGCCTTGGTGCGTTGTGAAATCGACCATATCCATGCACTTGACTTATTTCCTCATGAGTCATTGAGCACTCATTGTGATTGTGTCCTATTTTTCCACATGTATTGCAAATACTCTGCCCATGCAACACGTATGCTCCTTTTTCTCGCTGAAACTTCTCAAGCATCTGATTGAACCTTTTTGTAACAGCAGTGAGTTCTTTCTGAATTTCATCCTTCCATTTGTTTTCTGCTTCGATATTTGCTACATAAACAGTCTTATCCTTCATTGATCCACAGACTTTTGATCCTAAACTCAGCTGCTCCAAAAATCTCCAGGCATCATCTGGCTCTTGCCACATAAATGTCCCACTTGATGAGGAATTTATCATGACCTGGTGTGTCTTGTTAACTCTCTCGAAGAATAATTTGACTAACTGCCACTTAGGAACCTCGTGATATGGACAGGATCGCAGCAACTCCTTCAATCTGTCAAAGGCTTCATGAAAAGCCTCTCCTGGCTTTTGCTGGAAATCTTGAATTGCTCGTCTCACCTCCGTGGTTTTACTGACTGGATAGAATTCTTGCAGAAACTTTTCCTTGAGTTGTTCCCAACTAGTAATACTATTTGATGGTAAAGATGTAAACCAATACTTGGCTTTATCTTTAAGAGTAAATGGAAACAATCTAAGCCTAAAAATATCTCTATCCGAATTCCTAGGAGTGTTGGCGTTGGCAATTGCTAAGAATTCATATAAATGATTATACGGGTCATCAGTCTTGTATCCCCTAAACTGAGTTAATATTCCTAATAACTGAGGTTTTATCTCTACTTGTGAGTCTATGTTATCAGGAATGTAGATCGGCGACGAATCATCATATTCCCGTGGTTGGAAATGTGATGCAACCGATTGCCGTCTCGGTTGTGCAAAATTTAAAGGTTGGGCGGGGTTACCGTAAAGATGATCATTGTACTCCCGCTGACCTGGTGGTGGATATTGTGGCGTTCTTCTAAGAGGTCCCCGACCTCGGTTCCATTGTGGAACTGGTGCTGGTGGCACCCATCCTTCATCTTCCTCGTCATACACTTCCTCCATCTCTGGGTAATGGTATCGTGGCTGAGGCGGTGGTTGAAAGTGTATAGGTTGTGTTGTTTGGTATGTGGGTTGAGGTTTAAAGAGGGCTGGTTGTGGTTGGGATGTTGGTGTATGCTGTCTAGGAGCTGGGGTGCCGTCTCGGGTCGGCTCTCCCCAAGTCATAGCAGAAGTAAATGGATTGGTGGATTGGGGTTGTGAAGCGGGTGTAAATGATGGGACAGATGGTGGAGTGCATGATGGTATGGGTGCAGGGGCTGAAACTGCACCACCAGAAGCACTCGTGCTCCCAAACTGAAATTCTGAAAGCGGGGGAATGGAAAACATCCCCGTTGCCTCACCTGATGGATCCTGGGCAACACTGACCGGACTACTGCTAACTTGACTATAATTCATGATGCTTAAACGCCTACGGGCACGGAGTTTGCGCGCAATACGCTCAATCTCAGAATCAAACTACAATGGGGATAATTGCTTCCCCCTGCGGGTACGCAAGCACTAGTGCAACACGCCCACAAAAAATCACAAATCAAACTTACCAGAATGAAATTTCAAAAAGCAAGAAACAAGTTCCTACTGCTCACCTAACCTAAGCTCACAGCTCCCCGGCAACGGCGCTAAAATTTGACATGCGCAGAGGTCGTCGTGCGGTCAAAAATAAGAGAAAACCTAACACACACTAGTATAGTGGTAGTCAGGGTCGATCCACAGGAGCTTCATGGTTAGACTAGATGAGAGATTACCAACTAATAGTGTCACAACTATAGTCGGAGGACCTGGTTTCTATTTTCCTAATCACTAGCAAATGAGACAAGAATCAAACACTCAAGCCAAGCTAAGCTATGTCCAAATGACCTAGTTACTTTCTGAACTCAGAAGTACATCTCTGAATCAGAAGTAATTGAAGGCATCCAACTAGCAAAACCAAGCACAGCATAAACTAGCTAATAACTAAAGTTCTACTCGAACAATTACTAGCTAAGATTTAATGCTAAACCTAACCAAGTTAGCTACTGTTTTCAGCAAAGGAAAACAGCCCCAACCGAGTCACAAACACAATCCAATCACAAACAAACAAACAAAACACAAACAAGCATTCAAAATACCGAAAAACCAATATTAAATGTAACCGAATGATTTCATTCACCAAAACCAATATCCAACATCTAATCAGTAACCAAAATGTTTCAAAATCAGAAACCTAAGTGCTCAAAGTCAGTGGTTGTCACTCCCAAAGACTTTAGCTACAAAACTACTTTCTACTGTAATGAAATTAAATCAAAAACATAAAATACCAATTGTGAGCTTGCTGAAATGAAATCCTGGAGTCAAAGAGCTTCTAGGTCGATGTTTACACCCGGTCTTTGCTAAGGTTTTCGGCTGGAAATGCCTCTATTTATAGTTGCAAATTTCCCGTGACCGCGCCGCGCAGAAATGAAATCCGCGGCGCGCGTACTTATCCGATCCCTGTTTTTTCGTCATTTAAATGTGTTCCACCGCCTTAAGCCCGCGTCGCGCGTGGTTGATTCCCGCGACGCGCGTACGAGTTCTCTTGATTTCTCATTCCTTCCCAACTTCTTCCTTTTGCACGCATTTAGTCCCTGTTTCTATTCTTTTTCTCTAGACAAGTCCTGGCACGAAAAGTGAGAATACCCAGGCATATTTGATATAATTTTATCAAGAACAGGGCTCAACAACGCCTAAAATACTTGATATCACCAGGCGTTGTCAGATACAAGACTCCTATAAGGGATTCAAGTTTCTATATCAGGTTTTAGGACTGAGTGAAACTCAGAGTCCTAGTTCCATTAAGATCCTGGATGAAATGAGTTGAGTCCCGTATGCACTTGCATATGGATCAATCGCATAATGTACGGACCTAATGTATCATATGCCTTGAGCATGATGATTTGACATTAGGCTAATCTTGGCAAAAGTCAAATGGATGGAAGTCACGAAGTATCTTAAATGTTTAAGATATTCTTGATCCATTATAGTATGGGAGAACTCAGTGTAAAGAAGCACACTGATAGTAGCTTCCAAAACTAATAGAAACGGTTCTTATACGCAGTCAGGATCCGGGTTCTTACCAAAAGAGACATCTCAGTTAATAGAGCTATATCAGATGAGGCAAGATAGCTGATCTGATCACTAAGTCAATGTCTCGGACTAAGCAAGATCATTCATGCTAAGTCCATATGCATTAGATTTGCAAATGAATTGACTTTGAGTGAGGTTAGTATAGTTTGATTTGTATTGGGAACTTAAGCAATGCAAAACTCTATCTGATATGAAGATTATTATGTGGAGAACATAATATATGCATAAAGGCAGTCATTTCATTAGTTTATCATTGTGTTCCGATTTTGCGTGTTTTATTGACTTCCTGAATAATTTAATTATTATTCAAACTGTCCACAGTCGGTCATACTTTTGGTAGTAAGTATTGATTCAAGACTGACATGAGGAATTGGTAAATTGTCCATAGAGATGGGCATAGCATGGAGATGCACTAATTCTCATGTGTACTTAATAGGGATTAAGTATTGGAGTAACCTGCACTTAGAGATTACTTCATGGAATCTGTCACGAGTAATTCTAAGATGGTAATATCTTATATTCTTCAAGCAAAGATGCATTGATTCTTTGTCCTGCAGTCTGTTGTGCATTGGTTTTCTCCAACGTTGTCCGTAACTGGCAGCCATACAGGGAATGTCCAGGTATGACATGATGAGTAGGCGAGATCCGTGTAGTCAAAGTTTATTTGTTCCTTCTGCCCTAACAGGAGAAGCGATATCCATGGGCCCCTCGATGATTTGGTGCGGACAGCAAGTGTACGGCCATACCGAGACTGAATTGATATAGAATCAATAGTGTAGTTTGTTGTGGTCATCACAAATCTCTATCGGGAAACATAATATTGAATGTCTGAGACTGACATGATTCCATGTCAGACGTTCATAAGGATATCTTTTAGAATAAAGGAATATTTGATCACTTGCCTAAGGGCTGTTTCATTAGATGAACACGGCACTTGTCTTGGATGACATACACCTTACTAGTTTAGGGAATATTAGACCATACAGTTGTTATAACAAGTGCAAGTGGGAGACTGTTGGTTATATGCCCATCGAAAATAAACTTGAGGGGTTAAGTTTATTAATATATCAAAGTAAAGGTATATTAATTAGAAACTTAATGGTTAAGTTTATTAATATACCAAAGTAAAGGTATATTAATTAAGAAACTTAATAAGGATAAAGGACCAAAGTGAAATATCCACAAGGGAGGGGATAAGGATGAGGAGCACTATAAATACAACCCTGGATCTGAGTTGTATAGGCTGCCAAAACCCTAATTTTCGTCACCCTCCTCCCACCCCTCGGTATACAGCCGATTTCTTTCAAAACCCTAAGTATTATGTGCTAAAACTTCAAGCAAAGGTATATACTACATCAACGGGTGCTGGATCGTTGTCTTGGATGCGATTACATTAGAGGAGTTCTACTTTGGGCTCTCGTCATCCTAACAAGATCAGATCTGAGATCAAAAAAGGTATTTCTTGAACCCTCTTGATTTTACAGTTACAAAAGTGTGCATGATTCTGTGATCCTGGTTGAATACGATTTTGATTTCTGTTTCCGCTGCGTTGTTTTTATGCTATCGTATTCCAACAGGTTTATTCTCCCAGCTTCAGTAGGTAACGTATCTTCCAGAAAAGGTAACATCTCACAAAACTTCTTGGTGTACTCATCAACTGTCTACTTTTCTTTCGTGAGAGCGAAGAATTCATTGACTAAATTCTCCCGATGTCTAGCTGAGCAAAACTTGCCTTTCAATCGCTTAACAAACTCGTCCCAAGAAAATGCATCCACAAACTCACTTCCCTTGGTTCGGCGAAGAGTATTCCACCAATTAAGGGCTTCCGCCTTTAACATTTGAGAAGCGAATCCTACCTTCATATCCTCTTCACAACGGCAGATCCGAAGAACCTGCTCCATTTCAGTCACCCACCGAATAACTATTTTTGGGTCCATCTCCCCGTTGAATTCCTTAGGTCGACAGGACATAAAGTCCTTAAAAGTACACACTCCTTTAGTCTTGCATTGTGGCTGCGATTTAGAAGAAGAATCTCCCTGAGAGGAGATCTGAGTTGGGTTAGTACCCTCCGGAGCTACACTTTTCACACTATCTTCAGTTTGCGATTTAGATCTTTTGCCTAGTCGTTCATCCAAAAGACGGGTCATTTCCTGTCTTGTTTGCACTTGTGAGTCATGCAGTAATTTCTGAATTGCCTCCAATGTCAATGGAGGTGGATTAACCTCACCCCTAGAATTGCCATCATCAACGGCTTGGGGCGGTCGAGGAGGAATAGGAGGCCTTGGATTAGGATTTGGATTTTCCGCATACGATCCTTGGCCACTTCTAGTTCGCATTTTGCTATAAAATTCCAATACTTTAGTATTTCATAATATGTCATAAATATTGGATTACTACTACTTCCACCAGTTTCCCAGTATTCCCTCGTGGCTACACTAGGCCCAATACGCGTCCTGTGATTATGATAATACGGGCCCATATTACCATAATCACCTACACATGTTGTTCCCAATATTTCCGCTCGGTTCTACCGTTCACTAGTATCAACTAGTTACTTTTACCCATAATATACCCATATAATTCTGTTAACAAATAATGTCTTAATTCCTTAAGACATAAGAGACTATATAACTCACACTAACTCATTATTTCACAAGTCTAAGCCTAGGAGTGGAATGATCCAATCCTAATTCGCTTAAACTATGGCTCTGATACCAATTTGTAACACCCCAACTTTTTCCAAACCATTTACATTACATATAAACGTATTTTACAAAAATACGGTTTAACAAAAACCATTGTCTTTTTTTAAATACAACAAGGGGTGTTACAAATACATATCAAACAACCATAGTTTAAGAGAAAGGATTTAATCAATACCAATACATGATAGCTGTATCCAGCTCCACTCTTTCACACTCTAGGACTTATTTTACAACTTCAAACTATCTCACCTCTTCGTACCTGAACCTGGAATACATGGCATAAAAATAGAATACGTAATACAAAAATGTCTCGTGAGTTACATGAGTTTTAGACTCAAAAATTTAATCTCTTTTCCAAGCTTTTATAAAAATTTATAACATAAGCATTTACCAAAACTTTATAGTGTTAACATACTATAACTCTCTTCTTTTCAAAATCATTTCATATCATACTTTGCAAAATAAACTTCTTTCATACTTGCTTTGACTGGTTTTATAAACTTGCTGGATTTTTATACTTAGGGCTTTAATCACCATAAGTGATACCCCAAGTCTCTACAGCTAGAAAGAACGGATCAATCCTCACAGTAGAAGTTGCTTAGGCAATCTACTTCGCGAAGGGGTTTTCCCCAGTAGACTCCTTACCTAACCCGGGTAGGTGGAACATAGTTCCCTTACTAACATTGCTAGCTATAATACCAGTCATATATAAAAAAAATACTTTCTGCAAACTGAAACATTACTTGTACACATAATGGCTAAATGCCAAGCTTTTGACTTAAACCTGCTTTTACGATAATCTAGGCTATTGCCAAAATCATACTTTCAAATATAGCAGTATACTTTCCATATAAGATAGAAAACATCATTCTTGCAAATATTTTCACACATAAAAATATTATATGAAATCTGAAAAATACTTACTTGCCATGTATCCCAAAATGGGTAAAAATACCACATGTACTCACCTTATAATTCTTGAAAAGTCGATTAGGCGTTCCTTGGTTCTTTACCCTTTTGATGATGCTCAATTACTTGACTTGCACCTATATGTAATATATCATACATTAATTTATATTCTAATGGACTATATAACTTATTAGAGTCCTTATTATACCACTAAAGGTCAAAAAAGTGTATAACTTTTGAATGACCAACTTAATTTAGTTAAACCGTACTTTATACGTATTTTACTACAGTACCCTCGAGGGGTCGTATTTCGGTTCCGACAATTTTCCATGAAGTTTTGGACCATAATAGACCGATGTTTAAAAATTGGGTTCAAACGGACAAGTATTGGACAAAATCTCAAAACTCAAAATCACTTGGCAGGAGACTCAATGCAGAAACTGCATCGCCGCCACGCGTCGCGAAGGGGGTCCAGGTCGCGTCGCGACCCCTGAGTATATTGCCTATTTTGACGATTGTTTCCAACTGCAGTTGTACTATTCCTCACATTAAGTTCTTAATACATGACTTAATCGTCTTAGGGTCATTTCTAGGTCCTAATAACAACTTCTTCATGCATTTAAACCATAAATTTACCAATTTCATCCTCTTTGATTGAAATCATTCCCGAAAACCCATTTTTTTCTCAAAAATCATTTTAACAAATTTTTGAGAATGGGACTCATTTCTCACTTCATTTATAACATATATGACTTAATAAAATCATAGAAACCAATTTCAGTCCCACAAACCCATTTCTAGGGTTCTTGAGCTAAAAACCCATTTCTATGGATTTAACCACGATTTATGGTTAGAAATCCATTCTTTGTGTTGATTTGAGCTAGATAAGGTATATGAATTCGTTGATTTAACCTCATCCTCAAAATCCGAAATTGGATTTTGCAAATTCTCCAACAAAACTTGAAGAACGAAGCTAGGGTTGTTGAATTCTTACATTAGAAGCTTGAAATTACAAATTCCAAGTTAAATCCTTGATTTCTTGCTTCAATCCTTGCTCTTCTTCGCGAATCCGTATTCCCATTCCTTCCAGAGAATTCCCAGAGCCCTCTCTTTTGGATTTATGTCTCTTTATGAGATATTTTCTCATTTATATATTTTCCATCTTTGTCAAATGACAAAGCAGTCCCTGCTCTTATATTTCATGGACTTTTGACACTAACATTAAGTTTGGCCACATGAAACTATAATTCTTACATTTTTAGTCCAAAAGACTAAAATATAATTTCATAATAATTTATGGATTTGGTCAAATGACCAAATTACCCTTACAAACATAATTTCTCATAAAAATACACATAAAGCTTTAAAATACGCACAACTTATTTTACATAATTATATTATTAATTTAGGTCGTTTCAGGTGATGCGTGACGAACAGTATGATCCAGAATGGTACATTGATAGCGGCTGTTCACGTCACATGATGGGGAGAAGGGAAGAGTTAAGGGAGTATCGTTCGTTACGAAATAGAGGAAAAATACGATACGAGAACAATGCGACTCGTGAAATCAAAGGCTATGGCATGATCACAAATGGCGAACTATCAATTCGCAAAGTAGCTTATGTGGAAGGTCTACAACACAATCTGATCAGTTTTTCGCAATTAGTAGTAGGAACTGGGCTCAAAGTGTCTTTCGATGAAGATGGTTCGGAATTAATCGAAATGAAGACTAAGAAAATCATTCTAAAGTCAAAAAGAAAGGGAGAAATGTTTCCCTTGGATATGAAACCAATCAAAGGAAAGCCTGCCATCTGCCTACTCACTAAAGCTGCAAATGACGATAGCTGGCTGTGGCACAGAAGACTGTCACACATGAATTTCAGAGACATAAACAAGCTCGTACTTGGTGATCTAGTGCGAGGACTGCCGCTACTAAAGTACGACAAAGACCGTTTGTGTGATACTTGCGAACTCGGAAAACAAAGTAGAAAAAGCCACTCAATGATAATCAACACAAAGATAATCGAACCTCTTGAATTATTACATATTGATCTTTGTGGTCCATCTGCAATCGAAAGTGTAGCTCATAACAAGTACATTTTGGTTGTCGTTGATGATTTTTCTCATTTTACGTGGGTTTTCTTTCTTAAACAGAAATCTGAGGCAACTCCGAATTTGATTAATTTCATCAAGCAAGCTGAACTTCTACTCCGAAAGCCTGTTCGGAAGATTCGAAGTGACAACGGCAAAGAATTCAGGAATCAAGAGCTTGAGGACTTTCTTGTGTCCAAAGGTATCGCACACAACTTTTCTGCTCCCTACACTCCACAACAAAACGGAGTGGTGGAATGACGAAATCGATCTCTTTGTGAAGCTGCTCGTACCATGCTCTCATTCGCAAAGCTTCCCTTGTACTTCTGGGCTGACGCCATCGCAACCGCCTGCTTCACTCAAAATCGCTCCACGATCAACAAGCTATTCTTACTCACTCCTTATGAGATTCTCAACAAGAGAAAACCGAATGTGAAATTCTTTCATGTTTTTGGTTCAAAGTGCTTCATTTTTAATTCTAAGGAGAAACGAGTTAAGTGGGATGAAAAGGCAGATGAAGGAATTTTTCTGGGATATTCCTTAACGTCCAAAGCCTATCGAGTTCTGAACAAACGATCTCGGAAGATCGAAGAAACGTACTATGTAACCTTTGATGACAAGTACAAGTCACGAGTTCATCACAAAGACACGAGATCTGCCGAGATCTTTCCTAAATCAAATCAAACAACCATTCCTCTCGTGGATCTGTATGAGGAATTCATGAATTTGTTTTATCAGCCAGCAACTGCCAAATCCTTGGAATCTCATGCCAAAGACAATCAGATGGATGAACTTCTCAAGATAGTCGAAGATGCAGCAACTGAAGCTAACAACACCCTAGACTCACCAGGGCCAACACCCACCACTTATGCGCCCACTATGACTCAGATCCCATCCATACCAGAAGCAGCTTCTATTTCGACTTCCACTTCTGAAGCTTTCGATTCTTTTGAAAACTCTTCCGGC
This sequence comes from Cichorium intybus, assembly GCA_023525715.1. NCBI lineage: Eukaryota > Viridiplantae > Streptophyta > Magnoliopsida > Asterales > Asteraceae > Cichorium > Cichorium intybus. The sequence continues at coordinate 60,829,305 of CM042012.1, forward strand.
TCACCTGTCTAGGGGAGAACTCTAAACATGTCCAGGGGGAGAACTCAGAACCAGTCCAGGGGAGGATTCTACTCCTGTTCTAGAGGAGCCTATACCTACTTTCGAAGGAGATAATATGGGTATCAATAGCCACGAATCTCATGCAAACTTCCAGGGGGAGAATGAGATTGAAAATAATGGTGAGGATGAAGCGCAATCAAAAACTTAAGAAATTTTCACAGAACTCAATCCGAAATACGACCCAAACTATCCTACGATGATAAAATGGACGACAGATCATCCACGATCTCAGGTCATCAGAGAAACATCAGCAGGTGTTCTAAGAAGAGCACAACAAAAAGGGAAGCAAACTGCATGATTTTCGAAAGTGGAATTTTGCATGTTCAATTCGTTTATCTCCAAGATTGAACCTAAAACAGTCAATGTTGCTCTTGATCATGCTGGCTGGGTCCAAGCGATGCAGGATGAACTCAATGAGTTTGACCGTAACAAAGTGTGGAGATTAGTTCCGACTCTTGATAATGCATCCGTTCTCCGAATGAAATGGGTATTCAGAAATAAACTAAATAGAGAAGGGAATGTTATTCGGAATAAAGCTCGTCTTGTGGTCAAAGGGTACTGCCAAGAAGAAGGAATTGACTACGAGGAAACCTTCGCACAAGTTGCAAGATTGGAATCTGTTCGGATCTTTCTTGCATATGCAGCTCACAAGGGATTTGAGGTCTGTCAGATGGACGTAAAGTGTGCTTTTCTGAATGGTGAATTGGAAGAAACTGTGTACGTAGAGCAGCCTCCAGGATTTGTTAGCAACAAACATTCGGATCATTGTTATGTTCTGGATAAGGTCGTATATGGACTGAAACAAGCACCAAGGGCATGGTATGAGACGTTGACTCGCTTCCTCAAGCAGTCAAAATTTAAGCAAGGCACAGTTAATCCAACCTTCTTTCGCAAAAAGGAGGGCAACCATCTTATGATTGTTCAAATCTATGTTGATGACATCATTTTCGGATCCACTCATCCCAGATTAACAGCTGAATTCTGAAAGTGATGGAAACTAAATTTGAGATGAGTTCAATTGGGAAAATCAACTTCATTCTTAGCCTAAACTTCAGACAAAGCTCAGAGGGAATTTTCATAAATCAAGAAGCCTACACAAAGTCTTTACTAGAGAAGTTTGGAATGCTGGGTGACAACGCCTAGTGATATCAAGTATTTTAGGCATTGTTGAGCCCTATTCTTGATGAAATTATATCAAATATATCTTGGTATTCTCACTTTTCGTGCCAGGACTTGTTTGGAAGAAAAGAATGAAAACATGGACTAAAAGCGTGTAAATTGGAGAAGTTTGGAAAGGAATGAAAAATCAAGGAAATACGTACGCGCGCCGCGGGAATTAACAACGCGCGACGCGGGTCAAAGGCGGTGAACCATATTCAAAGGCCGAGAAAACGAGATCAGATAAGTACGCGCGGCGCGGGATCCTCATATGCGCGGCGCGGCTGCGGTAAATTTCAACTATAAATAGAGGCATTTACAGCCGAAAACCCGAGCAAAACCCTGGTGAAGAATCGACCGTAGAGGCTCTTTGACTCCAAGAATTCGTTTTCAGCAACCATCTTTTGGCATTTCAGGTTTTATAATTTAATTTCCTTTTGATAGCAAGTAGCAATTGTAGCTAAGGTCTTTGGGAGTGACAACCACTGACTTTGAGCACTTTAGTTTTCTGTTTTACATCATTGGTTACTGTATTGGACCACTGGAATTCGGTTTTGGTTAATGAAAATCATTTGGTTACAATTAATCTTAGTTTTTCGGTGTTTTGATGTTTGAGTTTGATTGTGTTTGGATGTTATTTTGACCTTGTTTGGGACTGTTTCCCTTGCTGAAATCAGTAGCCAACTAGGTTAGCTTTAGGTATTGAACTTTGGCCACTAACTGTTCAGTTGGACTATAGCTATTGGTTTATGTAATATCTTGTTTTGTCTGGATGTTTTGGATGCCTTTGATTGCTTCGGATTCAGAGATGCACTTCTGATTTCAGAAAGTAACTAGGCTTGTTTGAGTTGAGTTTATGTCACACCCCAAAACCGTATTGGTGGAATAGTTTAAGGGTGGGTGACTTCATGAACAATATCATAACAAGGTTAAACAATAGTGAATTCCAAGCACACAACCATCATTTAATCAATTGCAAATGTTACAAAGTTTACTTGTTTCATGTTTCAAATACAATTGAAATGATATCAAAAATAGACAAAAATGACGTTGTAACGTCCCATCTTGTAGCGCTTGCATTACCTTATCAATTTCCTGAGAATACAAGTAGTTAAAAAAGTGTCAACAATTAAGTTGGTGAGTTCATAAGATTTTTTTGCGTAAGAAAGTCCTTTGTTTGTAAGCGTTAGTGTTGAAAACCAAGAAAATCCAGTATTTTCTCTTAAAAATGTCCAAGTCTTTAAATCCCAAAGACTAAAATGTATTTATGTATATTGTAGTGTGAATTCTTTAGAAATGTATATTTCCACGTAAACAATTTATAAAAATATTAAGTTGATTATTTTCCCCATGTAAGATACCATATAACCATACTGTGACTAGTTGGCCTGCTGCGACGTTCTTCAGGCATCGGAATGTTAGACATTTGGACATCTCAAACCTGCCGGTCTAGCTGTAGCTAGCAGCTCAGGTGCGGGGTTGTCAAGCTCGTATAGATCTATACTCAAATATCGCGCTCTCTTACCGAGACTCTGGTTATTAAATTCAGGACTTATAGTAGGTACTTATAAAAGTACTGTGAAGATTCATCTTACAAAATGTATGTATTCCAAATCAACTTGTTTACGTAAGGTTTGTATGTAAAAACTCTTGAAATCGTCCGTTATCATTTTTCCCATGATAATATAGTAATGTTTAATAATTATATAATTTTATATAATTATTTTCGTCATAGCAACCTTATGTTCCTAAACTATTCCAATAATAGTCTATTTTTAGTGTTCCGTCATAATGATCATATTTTACGAATAATAATGAAATAATTTATCCAAATGATTATAAATATCATATTTTAAGATATTTTTCACAAAAATAATGTAATAACTTGGTTATAACTATTTTTGCTTGAAAATGATATTCCCGGTTACAAAAACGTAGTTTTTGTTAGTTTTCGTTTTTATGACGTTTATGTCGAAAATCTAGTCTTTTACACACTTTTTATATAGTCTTTCATCTTTTACAGAAACATAATATATCATAATATTTACAATACATGGATCTAACCATTTCTCATGTCAAGATCAATTGTACACAACTTCTAGTTTTCATATTTATAACATTTTTATCCAAGATCTAGCATTTTTACACATTTTATTTATAGTTTGGGAATTTTTACACCAACATTATATATCATTATGATCATCATACATAGAACTATCCATATATCATATCAAGAACATTTTTACACAACAACTAGTTTTATGAACTTGTGTAAATAATCATTTTTAGCATTTAAACATATGTAAACTTGTATAAAACAATATTTATAGCATTTAAACTTGTATTCTCCCCCAAAAAGGTTTGAAAAGATGAAAATGAGGGGTATGAACTCACCCTTGAAGCGTGCTTTTCTTAAAAATAAGGTTGATCTTGCGGGATTTACGGTAGGAAGCAAGATCTAGGCTTCGTAGCTCGAAGGACCCTTGGACAAAACTATTACCCAATAGTTTTACGTAGATGTTAGTGTGTGTAAAAGGAGTAAAAGTTGTCTAATAACGTTTAAATTACTAGATGAGAGTATCTTACAAAAAATGAGGTGTTTTACACTCGAAATGGTGGTGGAAGGTGGTGGTTTGTGGTGGAGCAAGGTGATGGTGGTTGCATGAAGTGGTGGTGGGTGGTGTAATATGAGCCGAGAGTTAGGAGAGAAAGAGAGAAGTTAGAAGCTTTTCTTGATTTCAAATGGACATGTAACTAGTTATTAGGTTTCTTTTTTTGTTTTTAATTAGGATTTTTAGTAGTTGACTTTTAGTTCCTAGCCTTCTAATCCTAGTATCTAGGTCTTGTAACTTGTGTTGCATGGGGAGATGGTGGATCGGCTGATGGGGGAAGGGGGGGGGGGGGGGGTAGGGTGGGGTGATTTTTAAATAAAATAGCAATCTACTTATATAATTGTGTGATTTTTATAAAATCGTAAAGCGTTTTAGTGAATTTTTATGAGTTTTTGACGAAACGAAGTTCTAAATAAATATTATGTATAAAAACATTGTAAAACATTTATTTAGATTGAGTTGTAGCTCGTTAAACAATGAAATACGCGTTTAAGCGCAATATTTTTCCGATTTCGCAATTTTCGGCATTCTACCGGAAATTGAATTTGGCTTAGAAATTAAATATTAGATAATATTACGTTCCATAATATATGGTTTGTTATTCCATATTTGATGTTTAAGTCACCACATTTTGTATTTTGGGTCCAAACCCTGTGTATATTTATCCGTTCACAGCGGTTTAATTGTTGTAACTTTCACATACGAACTCTGTTTTCGACGTTCTATATATCCACAGGTTCGTATTCACGAGTAGATCGTTTTATGAATATTATTATTCTCAAAATAATAATTGTACGATTATCGAATTTTTACGCTACCGTAGTTTACTGTTCGTATTTTAAACGTTTAATCGATAATTGTTTTGAATTAGCGTACGTAGTATTATAATATCTAATAATACATCGCAATATCATGAAAAATTACTTTTCAATATATGGTTTAACGTACGTTTCGTTTGACCATAGTTGACTTTTGTTGACCAAAATTTACAATTGTCACATCATCTACCCGTTAGAAAGAATTTCGTCCCGAAATTTAGCTCTTGAGTAGATCCTCAAGGGTTTGGGATGAGATGTGGATACTTTTGTTTCATTTGGTCTTCACGTTCCCAAGTGAATTCTGGTCCACGCTTGGCGCTCCAGCGGACTTTCACTATTGGTATGCGGCTCTATTTCGTTCTCTTGATCTCTCTGTCCATGATCTCTACGGGTTCTTCCACGAAATGAAGGTTCTCGTTCACCTCGATCTCGTCGAGCGGAATGACAAGAGTCTCATTGGACAGGCATTTCTTTAAGTTGGATACGTGAAAGGTGGGATGGACATTGCTGAGCTCTTGCGGTAGTTGAAGTTTGTAGGCTACTGGGCCGATTCTATCAAGGATCTCGAAGGGCCCAATGTATCTGGGGTTCAGCTTCCCACGCTTTCCAAAGCGTATCATTCCTTTCCATGGTGAGACCTTCAACAACACTCGGTCACCAACCTGGAATTCCAAAGGTTTGCGTCGCTTATCTGCATAGCTCTTTTGTCGGTCACGAGATGCTTTCAATCGTTCACGGATCTGAACGATTTTCTCCGTTGTCTCTCGTATGATCTCCGGACCAGTGAGAGTGCTGTTAGGTACTTGACCTCTGACTAGTTGAGTATCACCCACTTCAGCCTAGCACAGAGGGGATTTGCATTTGCGTCCATATAAAGCTTCAAATGGAGCAACTTTGATGCTAGTGTGAAAGCTGTTGTTGTATGAAAACTCAATGAGCGGTAAGTGGGTGTCCCACGCCTTACCAAAGTCTATCACACAAGCTATCAACATGTCTTCCAGCGTTTGAATGGTTCTTTCACTTTGCCCGTCCGTCTGTGGGTGGTATGCAGTACTCATGTCGAGCCTGGTTCCCAAGGCTTTTTGCAATGATTGCCAAAATCGTGAAGTGAATCGACTATCTCTATCTGAGATAATAGAAATTGGCGCACCATGCAATCGTACTATTTCCTTGATGTACGTCCTGGTAAGTTTCTCTATCTTGTCGGTCTCTTTGATTGGCAGGAAGTGAGCTGATTTGGTTAACCTATCGACGATTACCCATATGGTGTCTAACCCACCAGTTGTCTTTAGTAGTTTGGTTATGAAGTCCATAGTTATTCGCTCCCACTTCCACTCGGGTATTTCTGGTTGTTGTAGCAGACCCGAGGGCTTTTGATATTCTACTTTAACTTTGGCGCAAGTCAGGCACTTGCCCACGTAAGTAGCAATTTCTGCCTTCATGTTTGGCCACCAATACAGTTTCTTGAGGTCTAGGTACATCTTGTCGGACCCAGGGTGAATGGAGTATCTAGTATTGTGAGCCTCATTCATGACAATGTCTCTGTATCCGCCGAACCTCGGGGTCCAAATTCGGTTCATGAGGTAACGAGTTCCGTCTTCCTTAACTTCGAGGTTTTTATCCATCCCTCGCAAGGCTTCATTTGCGACATTCTCAGGTTTTAAGGCTTCTAATTGCGCCTCCTTGATCTGAGTGGACAAATGGTAATGGATTGTTATTGACAGAGACTTTACCCGGCGGCCCGAGTACTCTTTCCGACTAAGGGCATCTGCCACCACGTTGGCCTTTCCTGGGTGATAATGAATTTCGCATTCGTAATCACTTAGTAGCTCTACCCATCGTCGTTGTCTCATATTGAGTTCTTTTTGGTTGAGGATATGCTGGAGACTCTTATGGTCGGTGAATACCGTACACTCTGTGCCGTACAGGTAGTGTCTCCAGATCTTCAATGCGAACACTACTGCTCCTAACTCGAGGTCATGTGTAGTGTAGTTGACCTCGTGAGTTTTAAGTTGTCTTGAAGCGTAGGCAATGACTTTTCCTCTCTGCATGAGTACACAACCCAGACCCTGGTTCGATGCATCGCAATACACCACAAAGTCTTCTGTTCCTTCTGGAAGGGACAGAGTAGGAGCGCTGCACAAAGCTTTCTTTAAGGTCTGGAAGGCGGCGTCTTGTTTATCTCCCCACTTGAATGTCACACCCTTCTGTGTCAGGGCAGTAAGTGGCTTCGCAATTTTGGAGAAATTCTGTATGAATATTCGGTAATAGCCAGCAAGGCCCAAAAACTGGTGGATTTCTGTCGGAGTTCTTGGTGCTTCCCAGTTTTCGATGGCTTTGATTTTGGAGGGATCCACATGTATCCCTTCTTTGCTAACTACGTGGCCTAGAAAGTCCACTTTTCGAAGCCAAAACTCGCATTTCAAAAATTTCGCATACAGCTTCTCTGCTCTTAATGTCTCCAAAACTTGTCGTAAGTGTTGACTATGTTCCTCCTTACTTCGTGAATAGATAAGTATGTCGTCGATGAACACTATCACGAATTTATCTAGGTAAGGTCGGCATACGCGGTTCATCAGATCCATGAACACTGCGGGCGCATTGGTCAATTCGAAGGGCATCAGAACGAATTCATAATGGCCGTAGCGAGTTCTGAATGCCGTTTTGGCAACATCTTCTTCTTGAACCTTGAATTGGTGATATCCTGACCTTAGATCGATTTTTGAGAAATAACTCGATCCTTGGGGTTGATCAAACAGGTCGTCAATTCGGGGTAGCGGGTATCGGTTCTTGATGGTGAGCTTGTTCAACTCCCGATAGTCAATACACATACGGAATGATCCATCCTTCTTCTTCACGAACAAGACCGGCGCTCCCCAGGGTGAGAAGCTCGGCCTGATGAACCCTTTACTTAGCAGTTCGTTTAGTTGGCTGGATAATTCTTGCATTTCTGCCGGGGCTAATCGGTATGACACTTTTGCTACTGGGGTGGCTCCTGGGATCAAATCGATTCTGAACTCGACTTGTCGTGCGGGTGGTACTCCTGGAAGGTCTTCTGGGAATACGTCGGGAAAGTCGCACACTTCGAGGATCTCTTTGATACTCTTCACTTCTTTCTTCTCGTCAACAACGTGAGCTAGGAAGGCATGGTATCTTTTCTGTAGGTATTTTCGGGCTTTGATGCAAGACACGATTCGGAGGCTGGTACTGGGTTTATCACCGTAGACAACAAGGGTCTTGTCATCCGGCAGATGAAGTCGGATTCCTCGTTCGTAGCACATGATGTCGGCATGATGGGGAATTAGCCAATCCATACCAACAATCACGTCAAAGCTTCCTATTTTAACAGGCATTAAATCGATTTGAAAGGAGTGATCGTCCAGGGTAAGTGTACAGCCTATGTATATGTCGTTTGTGCTTTCTGTTTTGCCATTAGCCATTTCTACTGTAAATGTTTCATTGAGTGGTTGAGGTTTTTGTTTAAGTAAGTATTTAAACTCGTGGCTTACGAAACTCCTCTCCGCACCGCTATCGAATATTATACAAGCATATGAATTATTGACGAGGAACGTACCGGTGACCACGGTAGGATCCTCTACCGCTTCTGCGCGTCCCATAGCTAGGACTCTTCCATTTCTCCCAACGTTCTTTGACTTCGGGAAATCACGCTTAAAATGCCCCGTCTCACCACATCCATAGCAAGCTTGACTCACCCCAGCATTAGAGGCTTGGGTGGTTTGTGGAACTGGCGCCTTGCAGAAACGGGCGGTATGACCCTTTTTGTTACAGTTCGAGCAGTGCATTTCTCTACAGGCTCCGGTATGGTGGAAATTACACTTGTTGCACTTGGGTAGTGTCCCATTATACTGTTTGGTTGTTGTTGGGGTAGTCGGGACAGTGGCTGCACGGACTGCCACAATCTGTTGTCTCTTGGCATTTTCTTGGTTAGGTTGATTCCTCCCCCTGTTCCATGGTTTTCTTTTCTGGTCCTTCTCTCTTGGTTGATCAGTTTTAGAGGTCATGGTGCCCTGGTGAACCCCATGGTCGACTAATCGTTGGGCCAGTCGCTTAGCACTGTCGAAAGTGGCGGGGCTTGCCGCTTCTACATTCCCCTGAATCAGAGGAGATAGCCCCAGATATAACGTTCCACTTTCACAGATTCGGGTGTGACCATAGTAGGGCAAAGGGTTGCCAGGTCATTGAATCGGATCGTGTAGGAGGTCAGATCTGAACCTTTCATGGTAAGGTTCCACAGCTCTTGTTCTAGTTTTTGGATCTCCCCTCTGGGACAGTACTCTTTCATCAGCATGGTCTTCAGTTCCTCCCAACTCATCGAGTTGGCCACAGGAAGTGTCAGAGCTTAACATGACCCTTCCACCAGGACATGGCCATCTCAGCAAAGGTACAAGCGGCGAATTTGACTTTAAATTCCTCGGGGCAGGCGGAGATATCAAATATTGATTCTGTTTTCTCAATCCATCTCGTGAGAGCAAGGACACCACCGGTACCATGGAAAGTCACTGGTTTGCAATTCGCGAAGTCCTTGTTCGTACATACTCAGGATTGGTTTGATGCTTCTCCATTTGTGGAGTCGTTGGTACCATTTCTGCTACCGCAACAGTAACAGCAGCCTGAAAAGTAGCTGAGTCCATCATGGGTGGCTCGGGAGTTGCGATCGGTGCGCGCCAAGCGTTTCTTCTACGGGGTGGCATATTTCTGCCACAAGGATTCAAGATTTGACGTTAGTTAGTTTCTGTAAGGATTATTATAAGTATGTTGTCGTTAGGACATGGCGACTATATTTTTAAGTTTATCTTTGTCTTTTTCTTTTCGTAAGTTGTAACCATAAACCAGTATCAAACATACATATCAAATATTTGTACAACGTTTTATAAATAAACCACGTCATCATATTAATAATAATTTGTAGCATTACATGATTTTTAAGATGGAAAATTTGACCATCGCAGAGGTCTATAATGCAAAAATAAACGGGCGGCGTAACGACCCACAAAGAGTGTAATCACTTAATTGTAGGGTCGCGCCTACATATAAAGCGAGTAGCGTATAGTGCCTACTCGTAAAATCCTAGTCTATAACAAAATCTGAGCAGTAAAAGTACCACTCATGGTGATCTGGATCCCCCACCTCTACGTAGTGCATCCACCTGTGCCCTCAGATCGGCAGCCTCTCGCTCAGCCTCCTCGGCCCTCCGCTCTATGTCTCGTATCCTTTCCTCGGACTCAGATATCCGTACAAAGGCCTCGCGAAACATTCCCATAGCTGTCCGTCCGTCCTCCTCGAGTGAGTCGACTCGCCCGGAGGTATGGTCATGGGCCTCGTCTAAGCGTCGAAGGCATGCGGCAGTGACCTCGGCAGTAGCTCCCACGTCCATGACCTGACTGGACGTTGCCCTAATCCGCTCCTCCTGACAGCTGATGCGTCCGACCATGACTGGTAAGGCTCGGTCTGCATAGCCCCCTCTGCTGAGGTGGTAGTGGTCGCGGGGTATGCCATACGGGGGTCGCAAGCCCTGCTCGCGGCTCCAGCGGCGTAGATGCTCTGCCCACTCTGGCATCGGGTCCTGAAGAGGTTCTTCTATTAGTAAGGGGCGGTGGATGGGAAGTACCCTCTTTCGAGGAGTACGCATCCATAACGGGCCACCAGGGTGGCGATATACCTGAAATGTCGGCGGTGGCGGTGGTGCATGAATGTCGCGGACTGGGTAGCTTGGGTCGATGACCTCAGACCCGTCATCAGAATCTTCATCTTCCTATTGGTCTTCTTCTTCCGAAACTTCCTCTGGTTCCACCTCCGAAACCTCTTCTGGTTCCTCCTGCGGCTCATCGTTGAGCCATCCTCCATTTCCCTCCTCGGGGAAATAAGGGTCTCCTGGCAAATGAAATCCTGCCATGGTGTCTGTACGAGGATTGGGGTGTAAGAAGTATATAAAGGGGATCTTTAAATACACATATATATATAATTAAGTAGTGTACACAAAACACCCATATAGTATTTTAATTTCATGTTTAGTTCTATAGCGTCATAAAATACTCCTATAGTATTTTATATCTTATTTGGTTATTGGTAAGTGCTCGGAATTGTCGTTCACCACGACTATTCCTAAGTATGCGTTAATCATATGTTGGACCAATACAGTTGATCAGGCTCTATTTATCCAAGATATAATTACCAAAACACTTAGGCCTATCCGTAGTGTTCAACTCATCTTACCACTTTTGTATGTTTTCGTTATGATATCATTCTAGTATGTATGTATGTACTTATACTTTTATAAAAATTATCTTTGTAATTTTAAAAGTATACTTGTACGAAAAAGTTTTCGAGAGTTTTAGTCCCATTGTATTTATAGTTGTATTTCTTTAAATGGATTGATATACTTAGTTCACTATAAACAATGCTCTGATACCAATCTGTCACACCCCAAAACCGTATTGGCGGAATAGTTTAAGGGTGGATGACTTCATGAACAATATCATAACAAGGTTAAACAATAGTGAATTCCAAGCACACAACCATCATTTAATCAATTGAAAATGTTACAAAGTTTACTTGTTTCATGTTTCAAATACAATTGAAATGATATAAAAAATAGACAAAAATGAAATTGTAACTGACAACGCCTAGTGATATCAAGTATTTTAGGCGTTGTTGAGCCCTATTCTTGATGAAATTATATCAGATATGTCTGGGTATTCTCACTTTTTGTGCCAGGACTTGTTTGGAAGAAAAGAATGGAAACAGTGACTAAAAGCGGGCAAAAGGAAGAAGTTTGGAAAGGAATGAAAAATCAAGAAAATACGTACGCGCGCCGCGGGTATTGCAATTGCGCGACGCAGGCTTGAGGCGGTGAAACACATTCAAATGACGAAAAAATGGGGAAAGATAAGTACGCGCGTCGCGGATTCTTTGTTTGCGCGGCGCGGTCACGGGAAATTTGCAACTATAAATAGAGGCATTTCCAGCCGAAAACCCTAGCAAAGACCGGGTGTAAAATCGACCTTGAAGCTCTTTGACCCCAAGAATTCGTTTCAGCAAGCTCTCAATTGGTATTTTTATGTTTTGGATTTTATTTTTAATTAGTTAGATAGTTGTAAGCTTAGGTTTATATCTTTGGGAGTGACAACCATTGATATTTAGCTTTGGCTTCTATTTTAGTAGTATTTGGTTACTGTTTTCATTTTTGGATTTGGATTTGGTGAATGAAAATCATTCGGTTACATTCAATATTAGTTTTTCGGTGTTTTGATGCTTGTGTTTGATTGTGATTGTTTGGATTGTGTTTGGATCTTGTTTTTGACCTTGTTGGAACTATTTTCCTTCGCTGAATTCAGTAGCTAACTTGGTTAGGGTTAGACATTAAACATTAGCTAGTAAGAGTTCAAGTAGAACTCAGTTACTGGTTAGTTTATGCTTTGCTTAGTTTTGCTTAGTTTGGATTCGTTTGATTGCTTCTGATGCAGAGATGTACTTCTGATTTCAGAAAGTAACTAGGTTCATTTGAGCTTAACTTTGCTTAGCTTGAGTTTGTTTTGACTATTGCTTAGGTTGTTAGTGATTAGCAAGATAGAAACTGATTCCTCCGACTGTAGCGTGACACTACTAGTTGGTAATCTGTCATCTGGTCTAACTCGAAGCTCCCGTGGATCGACCCTGACTACCACTGTACTAGTGTGTGTTAGGTATTTTTCTTATTTTTGACCGCACGACGACCGCTGCGTTGTCAAATTTTGGCGCCGTTGCCGGGGAGCTGTGAAGCTTAGATTAGGTGAATAGTAGGAACTTGTTTCTTATTTCTTGAAAAATTCATTTGGTTAGTTTTGTTTTTGATTTTCGGGGGCGTGTTGCACTAGTGCATGCGTACCCGCAGGGGTAAGCAATTATCTCCATTGCAGTTTGATTCTGAGATTGAGCGTACTGCGCGCAAAAACCGTGCCCGTAGGCGTTTAAATATCATGAGTTTTAGTCAGGTTAGTAGTAGTCCAGTAAGTGTTGCCCAGGACCCATCAGGTGAGGCAACGGGGGTGTTTTCTATTCCCCCACTGTCAAAGTTTCAATTTGGAAGCACGAGTGCTTCTGGTGGTGCAGTTTCAGCCCCTACACCCATACCATCATGCACTCCGCCATCTGTGCCACCACTTACACCCGTTTCACAACCACAATCTACCAATCCATTTACCTCTGCTATGTCTTGGGGAGAGGCGACCCGTGATGGCACCCCAGTCTCTAGACAGCAGACACCAACCTCTCACCCTCAACATGTTCTCTTTAAACCTCAACCCACTTTCCAACCTACACAACCTATACACTACCAACAATCTCCTCAGCCACAATACCATTATCTAGAGACAAAGGAGGGATATGACGATGAAGATGAGGGATGGGTATCACCAGCACCACAGCAACAGTGGAACCGAGGTCGGGGACCTCCCAGAAGAGCACCACCGTATCAGCAACCACCAGGTCAGCAGGGATACAACGATCATCTTTACGGTAATCCTGCTCAACCCTTACATTACGCACAACCGAGAAGGCAATCGGTTGCATCACACTTCCAACCACGGGAGTATGATGACTCATCGCCAATCTATATTCCTGATAACATTGATTCTCAAGTAGAAATAAGACCTCTGTTATTAGGAATATTGCCAGAGTTTAGAGGGTATAAGCAAGACGATCCTTATAATCATCTATATGAGTTTTTAGCGATTGCTAATGCTAATAACCCTAGGAACACCAATAGAAACATTTTCAGGCTTAGACTGTTCCCATTCACTCTCAAGGATAAGGCCAAATATTGGTTTACATCGTTGCAGTCGAACTGTATTACTACATGGGATCAGCTTAAGGCAAAGTTCCTTCAGGAATTTTATCCAGCAAGTAAGACAACTGAAATCAGAAGGGTTATACAAGATTTTCAGCAAAAGCCAGGAGAGGCTTTCCACGAAGCCTTTGATAGATTGAAGGAGTTGTTACGATCTTGTCCGTATCACGAAATTCCTAGGTGGCAGTTAGTTAAGTTATTCTTCGAAGGAGTCAGTGAGACGCATCAGGCCATGATAAATGCCTCATCAAGCGGGACATTTATGTGGCAGGACCCAGAGGAAGCTTGGCAATTCATTGAACAATTGAGCAACGGGTCCAAGGAAAACTTTTCTACCAGCAAGACGGTAGGTACGGTGGCAGCAGTGGGAGCCGATGCTGACTGGAAGAAGGAAGTGAAGAAGGAAATTAGTGAATTAAATAAGAAGTTTGACAGGCTCATGTCAACACTACAGAATGGACCACCAAGTCCATCACAAGGGGGCCAAGGAGGGCCGAAAACTCAAGAAGCGAACCAAGTTTACGGCCAGGGTCAAGGCCAGTACAATAACGGACAACCCTACAGGCCATACAATCAAGGCCAACAGCAGAACTTCAGGCAAAACAATTATCAAGGTCAGTCGTCCAGTCAGCCTAGAACACATCAGCCTGCAAACAACAACTCCAATGGAAATACAAATGGGAATAATAGCAACAATAACAACAGGGGACCCAATAATACTGCTAACAGTGCCCCGGGGACTCAAGAGGAGATGATAACCAAAATGTACGAAATGGTTACGGCTACGCAGCAACAGTCTCAAGCGAATGCGAAAGCCATCGCAAACATGGAACGACAAATCGGACAAATGGCCTAGAATCAACAGAAAAGAGACGACGGGAAGTTGCCAAGTACCACTGAAGTCAACCCAACTCATGGGCAGCGAGCTGGAAAAGAGCATGTGAGCACTGTTGAATCTGGATGGCGGAAGGTTACCCTAGAAGATTTGTTTGAAGTAGGAAGTGAAGTAGAATTGGAAAAAGGAGGAGAAGTTCCAGAAGAAGCAGAAATTGAAGGAAGTAAGGATGAGAAAAATCATGTGGGGAAGGGAACCCAACCAGAAATAGATAAAGAGGTCCAGGAAGATGAGCAACCGATAGTAGCAGGCATTAAGCAGAAAAAGAAGAATAAGAAAGGGACGAAGAAGCAGGAAGCACCCAAATCAATAGGACCTTTAATGAACCAGCCTCTGTGGGACGAGCTTAAGGATGCTCCTGAAGATACCAGAATTCTGAAAGAAATGTGCGAACAAAATGGGAAGAGTAAAGCACCTACACCAAAAACTGTGAGGTTGACTGTGAAAGCAAGTGAGGCATTATTAGGCACACTGCCCAAAAAGGAAAAGGACCCTGGATCACCATTGATCACTACTACCGTAGGAGATGTGGTCATTCAGAACACCTTGTTGGACTTGGGAGCAAGTGTCAATATCCTACCAGGATACCTGTACGATAAGTACAAGAATGAAGAACTCGAGCCAGCAGAAGTTGTATTACAGCTGGCTGATCAATCAACAAAGGTATCTCGGGGAAGACTGACAAATGTCATAGTCAAAGTTGGGGACTTTTTCTATCCCGTGGATTTTCTGGTCATGGAATATGAAAGCTTGGATGATACGCCTGCACTAATTTTAGGACGTCCATTTCTAGCTACAGCCGGTGCTGTGATTGATTGCAAAACAGGGGACGTGGACATTTCTTTTGGAACGAGGAAGAGAAGATTGAACATGTTTGGAAACCCTGTGTCATTACCTTCAGAGGATGGTGGCAAACAACTGGATAAGAGTGTGTTAATGGAGCCAGGAATCAGGAATAATAGGAAAATCTGGACAAGAACGGGTGAGGGAGGAACGGAAGAGATTTTGAAGGAAACAAGGAACCACCCGTTGGCTACTATTGACAAAGAACAGTTGTTAGACATGATAGAGATGTTAGAATTAAGACATCAGCAATATGAAAAGGAATCAAGAGAACGTGAGGCGAAGGTTTTTAAGCTCTTAGAATCGCAACAACAGTGGATTAGTGGTGTGAGTGATCGAATGACTCAGCTCACGTCCCTAATGTCAATGATGGCTAATAACTTTGTGCCAGCATTCCAGCAGATGGCCTCAAGAGTTCAAGAAAAAGAAGAATAAGGGTTCGGAACGTTACGTCTGGCTGAAGACGTTAAACTTAGCGCTTGTTGGGAGGCAACCCATCGTGTCATAAGTTAGGATTTATATTTCTTTGAATTTAGTATGAAAATACACCAATCTTTTGCAGGTATTAGTGGCTTAAAATAAGTGTGGGGTCGTGTGAAAGGTTTTGAAATTTTGAATAAGCGCGCGGTGCCTTCTTTAATTGCGCGACGTGGGGTCGGAAACCAACCCGATGCGTAGGGGTTGATTTGGTGACACACGCGCCGCGGAATATGGAAATGCGCGCCGCGGGAAACGATCGGTCAGTTTTCTTGTATTTAAAGGTAACCCGCGGCTCACACAACCCACACACGACTCGGAGCTCTGATCAACAAAAACTTTCTTGCGTTTTTTCTTGCTTATTGTGTTTCTGCTACCAAGGTACGCTATTTTAACTACTTATTAGTTGTTTAAACTTGTGATTAGGTAGTTAATTTTAGTGTTTTTATTCAAAAAAGTTCAAAAACTTAGAATCGCCAATGCTACCTCATAGGGTGTTTGTTTTGCCAAATAGAGACCCTAGATGAGTTAGTCGGCACTTAGGCTACCTTGTAGTATGATTGGATTGAGTTGTAGCAGGTTAAATCACAGAATTGGAATGGGGTTTTGAAACAGACGTGCGCCCCGCCGCGCCCTTGCTCTTGGGCCGTGCCGCGGTGCGGTGGGGAAGAAGAGGACTAATTGTGCAAAATTTTTTTGTTTTGTGCTATGTGTTTTCTTTTACAGATGATGTTCAGATTGGACCACCCCTTCCTCCAGTTCCCCGTGGAGCTTGCCAGTTCAGTAGAGTATACCTCGCGAAGGGACGCATTGACTCGTCGCCGGATCCTTGAGGCGACAGTCATCGACCGGGACATCCTCAGGGACGCAGGGCTCTGGGGTGCGATTGAGCCATTCTTACATCGCACCTGGACCCACGAGGAGGCATCATTCACATGTCGTGGCTGGGACAGGATCATGGCCACGGACGAGGACGTGGTCTACATGGAGCTGCTGCTGGAGTTCATATCCACCATCCAGTTCGCACCCCGGGCGGGAGACCCGCGTTCCAGGATAGTACGCTTTCGTTTGGGAGGTGAGCACAGGGAGTGCAACCTCCGGGAGTTCAGGAGGCGAGTGGGATTATACACTCAGGAGGACCTCCGGCACCGCTTTTTCACCCGGTTCTTCGGGTCCTGTATTCAGGGGGAGCCAGACAGGGCTCCCAACATGGAGGTTTGGGCATCGCTGTCCAACGTCAGATACGAGGCGGGGACTTCCAGGGAGAGTCATCTTCGGGAACCACTCCACCGCCTCATGTACCGTATCGTCTCCACCTCCATCATGCATCGGGAGGGGGGCGAGAAGGTGTCGGGCGATGATATGACAAACCTGTGAGTCCTCCTCGACCCATCCAGATTCCTCCACCTCCCCTTCGCCCTCGCAGTTGCCCTCTCCACCCACGCGACGGGAGCGTATCCCACCAGTCCACTTGCCAGGGGGTATTTCATCACCCGCCTGGCCCGTTCATATGGGATCCTCACTGCCCCCGTGGCCGCTTCCTTGACCGCTCTGCCTCCGTCTCGCACTACAGCGCGCACTCTGGAGCGGATGCGGCTCATCGAGCAGCAGCGTCCAGGGCAGTACATCCGAGCACCGACAGAGCTCCGCCAGCCACCCCAGCCCACGTATGCCTAGCCAGGTCGGAGACGACCGAGGCGGGAGGCACCCGCCGAGCCAGCACCGCAGCCACAGCAGTTGGACCTGGCAGCCATGGTTGCTAGAATTGTGGACCAGTTGGTATGGATCGGGGAGGTACTCTTGGATTTGGCCACGCAGCAGGGCCGACGTCCCCGACCATTCCCAGCCAGGGCCCACGATCATGAGGCCGGACCCTCCAGGCCACCTGGTAGTGATTGATGTACTTTTTCTTTCTTTCTTTTTATATTTTTTGGGATATATGTACAAACTTATGACACCTCTATTTGTATATTTTGTTCATATTTTATTTGTCATGTGTGCTTTTAATTTGTTTGTTGAGTTATGCATGATATACCAAATTGAGAAGGAGTTGTCTCAGACAAGTGTGGGGTCACCGTGCCCCCTCCACTTGTCTCGACCACCGGCGTGTTCACTGTAGCGCTACAACTCCGGAATACGAAATCAAGGATCCGTTTGTTCGCAATTATACCTGTGATATTGAGCACCAAGCAGTCTATCGTCCAAAAGGGGTAACTCTTTCTCCCTTGTTTTGAAATAAATTTTTGTACAACGGGGACGTTGTACGGTTTTAAGTGTGGGGTGTGGACGGTCGAAAGAGAAAATTTTTTTGAAATTTTTGCAGAAATGATCAATCTTTCAATTTTTAGCAATATTTTTTAAAATTTTTAATAAATTGCAATTTTGAAATGAATGGTTTGTGATTGTGATAGCACTAGTATTTTTCAAGGAATACTATTTAGTTGTGATCATGCTATTAATTAGTCAAATAAGTGGCGTTTGATGAGTTAGAAGATTGATTTGTTTTAGGATTGGAATTTAAGAAGGAAAAGTCAATCCGTGGCCTTTGTTGTTCGAGCCGGTAAGTCTAAAATGGGTGGGACTTATGCACCTTACCACCTAAGATCGTCTGGTCTGAGATGGTATTTCCGAAAGCTCGTTACACGGACAACATCGAAAGACATGGACAATTCCTTAATGGCCTTTAGAATCTGAATGAGTAAGTACACTTCATTGTGGACAGAAAATTTGTAATCAAGGGTTCTCTAGAAAGCCATGAATTCCAAAAAGCAAGTCAATTATGTTTTCGCGAACTATTCCATTCTAACTCATAAGGCAATAAGCTTTGAAACTAAACACAGTCAAAAATTGTTTGAGTCTTTATTATAATTTGTTAAAAACTCTCTTGCTTGGGGACAAGCAAGGCACAAGTGTGGGGTGTTTGACAACGCCTAGTGATATCAAGTATTTTAGGCGTTGTTGAGCCCTGTTCTTGATGAAATTATATCAGATATGTCTAGGTATTCTCACTTTTTGTGCCAGGACTTGTTTGGAAGAAAAGAATGGAAACAGGGACTAAAAACGGGCAAAAGGAAGAAGTTTGGAAAGGAATGAAAAATCAAGAAAATACGTACGCGCGCCGCGGGTATTGCAATTGCGCGACGCAGGCTTGAGGCGGTGAAACACATTCAAATGACGGAAAAACGGGGAAAGATAAGTACGCGCGTCGCGGATTCTTCGTTTGCGCGGCGCGGTCACGGGAAATTTGCAACTATAAATAGTGGCATTTCCAGCCGAAAACCCTAGCAAAGACCGGGTGTAAAATCGACCTTGAAGCTCTTTGACTCCAAGAATTCGTTTCAGCAAGCTCTCAATTGGTATTTTTATGTTTTGGATTTTATTTTTAATTAGTTAGATAGTTGTAAGCTTAGGTTTATATCTTTGGGAGTGACAACCATTGATATTAAGCTTTGGCTTCTGTTTTAGTAGTATTTGGTTACTGTTTTCATGTTTGGATTTGGATTTGGTGAATAAAAATCATTCGATTACATTCAATATTAGTTTTTCGGTGTTTTTATGCTTGTGTTTGATTGTGATTGTTTGGATTGTGTTTGGATCTTGTTTTTGACCTTGTTGGAACTGTTTTCCTTCGCTGAATTCAGTAGCTAACTTGGTTAGGGTTAGGCATTAAACATTAGCTAGTAAGAGTTCAAGTAGAACTATAGTTAATGGTTAGTTTATGCTTTGCTTAGTTTTGCTTAGTTTGGATGCCTTTTATTGCTTCTGATGTAGAGATGTACTTCTGATTTCAGAAAGTAACTAGATTCATTTGAGCTTAGCTTTGCTTAGCTTGAGTTTGTTTTGACTATTGCTTAGGTTGTTAGTGATTAGCAAGATAGAAACTGATTCCTCCGACTGTAACGTGACACTACTAGTTGGTAATCTGTCATCTGGTCTAACTCGAAGCTCCCGTGGATCGACCCTGACTACCACTGTACTAGTGTGTGTTAGGTATTTTTCTTATTTTTGACCGCACGACGACCGCTGCGTTGTCAGTAACGTCCCATCTTGTAGCGCTTGCATTACCTTATCAATTTCCTGAGAATACAAGTAGTTAAAAAAGTGTCAACAATTAAGTTGGTGAGTTCATAAGATTTTTGTTGAAATGCAAGAGTTGGATCGAGATTCAGAAATGCGGAATAATGTAAACAAACAAGATCAAGAACAGACAATATGAAGAACTGATGTCTAATGATTAAAAATGCAACTCAAGAACAATTCGATGTGAACTATTCTGTATGAGTGCCGTCAACCGATTACAAAAGTTAACCCTAAAGAGGGTATGAACACGCTATTTAAAATAAAACTAAGTATGGAAGGACAGACCCATTCCATAACCGATAGCAAAATTATAGGCGTTAAATCTAGCTACAAATCCGATCAGCATATTTGACTCAATCTACATTTATGACTCAACAATCTCCCCCTTTGAGTCAAAAATGCGACTATGCTTCATTCTTCAGGTTTCACTTCATCAGCTTGTCTGTCAAATACCTTTGGAATGATTGCAAGGATCCTTTTTCGGAATTCAATGTACCATGTTAACATGTCATTGATGCAAGTTTTATCATCAGGGGAGTTGGATTGAAGTTTGTTGGTGATGTGAAGAATGTGTTCCAACACTGGAGTTCTGTGAAGATGTTTGTCCGAAAGATAGAATATCCTTTTAATATTCTCAAGTCCTTCCTTTGAATTGTATGCCACACTCCAATTTGAGTTGACAATTTTTCCGATTTTACGCTTATTCAGATTTTTGGGAGGAGGACGTCTTACGGTCAGTGGAATTTTGTCCAAAACACCAGCAACTTCAACATCCAACTTCGCAACTTCAAGAATATAGAATCCAATCATTCTTTTGACATGATTAAAAAGAGGATAATACTTTTGTTCTCTTGACAAGATGTTGAACAAAGATATCCAATCGAATGGATTCATGAAAGGTAGATCAGCAAGTGAAAATTCCATCTTTTCTTTATCATCGCCTCTGAAAGACAAAAATCTTGAGTTTATGAAAGGAAGAGTGACCTCAGGAAGACGAGGAGTCAGTTGAACAATCTTTTTCAAACTCCAGGTTAAATGTTGAGGACGCGCGTTCTTCAAATAGAAGGTGAATAACTGATCATTCACTTCCGAACTAGGAAGACGTGTGTCTTTGAGTTCCTCAAACCCTCGGAACACAAGAGCTTTTGCCGTTATCGGAAAGTCAAGCTGAGAATTTACATCATTGCTTGTGTTGTACGAGGTCACTGGTTGAAGCCAGTTCTCCACAGGCTCAGTGATTGCTTCCAATGTCATCCTTTTATAGTGCCAGGGAGGAAATAACAACATCTGAGTTTTCAAGAGTAACTCAGCCTCTCTTTTGGATGCTTCCTCAGCATCAAGTTTCCGAGTAAGGTTGAGAATTTCATCAATTTTGTTTTCCCTGGCCGATTTGGTAACGTCCTTATCAGATTCTTGTTCTTCCACTATCTTTTTGCCTTTGTCTTTTGATGGACCAGCACCTCCTTCAGCATTTGCATTTGATTTAATCGGAGTGTCTTTCTTTGGAGTCTCCTGATTAAATGTACTTTCTTCATTTGTTTCGTCTCCCCCTTGTTTCGGAGAGGCAACACCTTCCGAAACACCCTTCAAAGCAGCGAGAAGATTGAATACAGGATGAAGCTTAAGGGTCAGATGTCTGCGCACCTGAGGATTAAGAATAGGATCATTGTCTTCAACAATCCGATGAAGAAAGGAGTCAATCTCCGATATACCACTACGAACAGCTTTGTTCTGAGACAAAGCAGATGTGAGAATGGCAGACTTGTTACGAAGATCGGCCCTGAGGAGCTGGATTTTAGTTTCTTTGACGGCTAATTTATCCATCAGATAATTCTCCGATGCCAAATCCGTTCGCAGTTGATCAATTTTTGTATCCATAGAGGATGTCCATTCGGAATATTGCTGCTTCAATTCCGAACGTAAGGAAGAGAGTGCCTCTTTTTCGTTCGTCAGAGAGGTACCGAAGTTGGAAATGACCTGTTGCATATTTTCATTGTTTCGAACATGAGCATCTCGGAAATCTTGAGTAAATTTGAGAACATCTTTTTCGAGTCTGCTAATAGAAGTGGTCGAGTCTCGCATTTGGAATTCCGATTTCTCGATGAGGAAGGTGATTTTACCCATGAGATTGACGTTTTCGGTGATCAAGGTATCCACCGAGTCTTTGTGAGCATTCAACTGGGATTGCCAATCGGAGGCAGAGGGATGCGCCTGGGATTGGAGAAGTAAATCCAGTTTGGCAGAGATTTCCGAGAGCTGATCAGACGACATCGGAACGGAAGAACTGGGAGTCTTCAGTTTGACATTGGATGGAGATTCAAGGTAATCGGAAAGATCATCCTGATCATCATTAACAAGAATATCTTCTTCTTCATCAATGTCTGTAGGAGGGTTTTTATGAGGGGATTCAGGAATGGAAGTTTGTTTTGGTGATAGAGATGGAGACTTTTGAGTGTTTGTGGTTCGGAGAGGCGAACGTTCAGGTGTGGATTGTGGACTAGAGTGAGGAGTTGTTTTTGGTGTGGGATCATGAGGCGGTGATTGGGGAAGAGGAGATGGCTTGGGAGGTGGAACATCGTCAAGGTTGTCGGAAAGTGGAACATCTCGCGGAGGAGTCGGAATTTGATGAGTATCGGAGAGTTCGTTTTCGGAATCATAAGACTGGACAAACTTTCGGAGTCTCCTTGGGCGTTTGGGCTGTTTTTCGGTGTCAGATGCTGCAGTTTTACCTTTTCGTTTGATGATTTTCTTCGGATTCTCAAGTCTATCAAAAGCAACTTGATGAGCTTGGTCAACAGGACGAATTCCTGATGGAGGTAGTTGTCGATACGCAGCAATGCATGGGACATCCTTCGGAACACGGTCCAACATTGTGATCGGAATGGACCCAATGAAATCAAAATCCTCCGACTTGGTTGTTGCAAACTGTGTGGTAGACAGCGTCGGAATGACCGCTATGACAGAATCAGTCATGATATGAAGATGATGTTGCTCAATCGCCCTTTTTACCACAATAGACCAAAAACGAGCACACGAGATTTCGGAGTGTCGATTTTTGTAATTCACACTCTCGACAAATTGGCTCCATAGAATTGACCCGTAATCAAGATTGATATCATGATAAAGACCATAGAACAGAGAGTAAAAGAGCTTACTTGCACTGTCTGTGCCTGTCGTGCGTTCGGAGAAGCTTTTGAACAAAATTGTGAAAAGAAAGTTCCACAGAGGCGGTAGGCTCTTCTTTGTGAACTTGGAGAGTTGCGTTATATCTCCCTTGTAGCCTAGTTGGTAGAAAAACCGTGGAAGAGTAGAAGGCGAAAAGAGAATCAGGATCAACAATATCAGTTTGATCTGTAAACCCTAGCAATTTTCCAAATCGAGATTTGGAAATGCGAGTTTTGATGGAACAAACTTCAAAGGTAACGACATCTTCAGCCTTATTGTAGAATGCAGATGAGTATGCAGATGAGAGATACACGATTGGAACCTCCTCTGAAGCAGTTAGGGCTTTGCAGATCCTGGAGAATTTGAGACATTCGATCATCGGTTGAAGAGCTTCATTATACTTTGAAGAATGAAGATCAATAATCATGTTCTGATTTTGTTTGATCTTCAACATTAGAGAAGAGGAAGTATTTTCGTTCGCTGAGGATGAACCAGCCATTGGAGAGTTCTTGAATATTCGTGAGAGAAAGAGGGCTTTGGAGACGAAGAGTTCTGCGTGAAAGATGAAGAGCGGAGAAAAGAAATAATGATCCAGAAATTCTTTAAATAATCCTTGAAGAGTGATTTGGAAAAGGAAATCCCGCTTCAGCCGATTACGTTTCCCAAGTAACACGCCGTATCATCATGAGTAACCCCCAAATTTTGCATTGCAGGCGCGTGAAAAGCGACAAGTAGCTGCTGTGGAGATGACGTTATAACTGTCACGTCATTATTATCGCATCCAAAAATTGAAATATTTTGAAGAGTAAAAGAAAATTTCCACGTCATCAATCTTAATCCTTAACAAAAGAAAATGAACCAGAGTTAGAAAAATCAAATAATGATTTTCGTGCAAGAGTGTGCCAAAGATAAAGAAGAAAATCAAGATGTATTTGGTAGTCTGTGATGTCGGAGTGACATAAAACTGATTGATCCCGGGCAATGATCTCTACTTTTGAAATCATGAGAGATTCAAAAGTGGTTTTGTGGTATCCCGCTGAATCACGATCAATTGATTGATAAGAATCATTGAAAGGTTTCTTTTAATACATGAGCTTAATGGGTTGGGTTGAACTATCTTTCGGATTCCGAAAACGTGAGAAATGCTTGGAATCGGAAGACAGTACTTGTCTGACCAGAGTAGTCATGAAAACAAGTAAGAGTTAGGAAAAATTTTGTGTGACAGGTGAAATGTTTGGAAATCTCAAAAAAAAAAAATTTAAAACTGGATCTTTTTGGATAGAAATTACTTGGGTGAAGTAGATTTCATAAAGAACACGCAAAAGTGAAAGATTGAGATCCCCATTTAAGTTTTCGTCAATTCCTTGGTGGGATCGGATTTTTGGGTTTCATTCGGAATGATGGTAGAAACAATTCCGAAATCATGAACACGGAATTTGTGTAACCATCAGTTTTCAGTGGTAATGCTGAAGACCTTCATAAGGGTTACAGTTATATGGAAGTGTAGTAAATATGGAGAAATAATAGAAGGTCAAGGAAGGATGATGAGTCTCACAGCGCCCCATGGTGAAAATGAGTTGCGATCTTTGACTAGAGTTGCCGAAATCATATATTGAAATTGGTTGGGATTTCAATAATCATGGATATTCGTGTTTGGTACTTAGAAAATAGGATTAGAAGAAAACCCATCAATGCATAATAGTTACAAAAAAATTGTGTTCTTGCTGAAGAATGCTGACAAGGATTTGGTTATCATGAGAAAGCTTTTAATGCTCCGGCGAAAGGAAAGGAAAACGTCCAATCAGTTGCTAATCAGCCGTCTTCGCCTTTATGACACATAATAATGACAGCAGGCTGCATCATTACTTCATAAAGTAATTAAATAACCATACTTGGAAGCTTAACCGGTGTCATTTCTGCCTATAAAAAGGAAGCATTGTTAGTAGAAAACATCCACACCCAAAAAGAAAAAGAAATTACCACCAAAAGAGAAAACTCATGGCGCTTCGTCCCTACAACCGTAATGACAAGGTGGAGGTCAAAATGCAAGAGGGTGACTACGCTGGAGGAATCTATGGCGGGATTGTCACTAGAGTGTGGCATCACCAATATGAGGTGAGAATGACCACTCTCAACAACGGCGAGGGTGGTGGACCATTGATCGTCCCAACCAGCTACCCTTTTCTGCAGCCTGTCCCACCAAAAATTGTGGTGGAGTTCAAGCAATTTGACCTTGTTGAGGTCTGGCACAGAAGGGGATGGTGGCCAGCGGTGATCATTCGGACCACTCCCCACAACCAGTTCCATGTAGGACTGGCTGATGGAAGTCGTCTTTTTGTTGACGAGAGTGAGCTGCGCCTCTACCAAGCTTTCCATCCCGGTGATCCCCCTATGTGGCATTATTACAAGCTATAGGTTGAAGTTGTTTTGCTTTTGGCTTTTAATGTAACAACTTTCGTTCACGTAGCTTGAATAAGATTTAGTTTTCTGTTGTTTCTTGATTTAATTCTTTATCTGCATTCGCATGGATATGGGCAAGAAGAACAATAAAAAAAATAGAATAGAATACACAACACAGGAAATGAAGAAGAAGAAAAATATTTTTGAGATTTATCAAAATAAAGAAAGAAAATAGCGAAAAGAAGTAAAGCAGAAAACGAAATTAAGAATAAAAATAAAATTAAAAAAAATAAAAAAAATAATAAAGTAAAATAAAACAAAATATTTTTGGTTTAGGGTTTGAAATAAAACAATAAAACAGGAAAACAAAGAAAGTTTTTAGAAAGGATACACGCGTTCCGAATCATCCATGTCTAAAATCCGATTCCGAGACATTCCGATTTTCGGAATCAATCGGAATCTTAGCTAGATATCGGAACGGATTCAGCTTCAATCATTCCGAGACCATGAAGAATTCTGTTGAATGCTGGTTCAGGAAGGGCCTTTGTGAAGATGTCATCTAGTTGATCATTTGACCTTACGAAATGAACCTCGATGTTGCCGTCTTCAACATGATTTTTGATAAAATGATATCTGAGTGCAATGTGTTTAGTCTTTGAGTGTTGCACTGGATTGTGACAGATCCTAATTGCACTTTCAGAATCACAGTAAAGAGGAATACGTTTCATGTTGACTCCATAATCTCTTAGTTGGTTTTGAATCCATATTATCTGAGAGGTACAAGAGGCAGCAACAATGTATTCAGCTTCAGCTGTTGAGAGAGACACGCAAGTATGTTTTCTTGATTGCCAGCTTACGAGCTTTCCATCAAGTAGTTGACAACCACCTGAAGTGCTTTTGCGATCTAATCCACAACCACCAAGATCGGCATCGGAAAATGCTTGAACAAAGAAACCAGATCCTGATGGATACCATAATCCAAGGGAGGTTGTTCTTTTGAGATATTGGAATATGTTCTTCACAGCATTATGATGTGGCTCTCTGGGATTTGCCTGAAATCTTGCGCAGTAACAGACAGCAAACATAATGTCAGGTCTGCTCGAAGTGAGATAGAGAAGTGAACCTATCATTTGACGATAAAGAGTAATATCTACTGCAGGTTTGTCTAGTGAAGGAGTGAGTTTTGTTCCGAACGCCATCGGAACTTTGATTTTAGAATCTCCTTTCATTCCGAATTTCTCTAAGAGAGATTTCGTATAAGCTTCCTGATTGATGAATATGCCTTCTGAGCTTTGTCTGATGTTAAGTCCGAGAAAGAAATTGATTTTACCCATTGAGCTCATTTCAAATTTAGTCTCCATCAGTTTTCGAAATTCAGCCGTCAGGCTAGGATGAGTAGATCCGAAAATGATGTCATCAACATAGATTTGAACAATCATCAGGTGACTCCCTTCCTTTTTGCGAAAGAAAGTTGGGTCGACAGATCCTTGCTTGAACTTGGATTGCTTGAGAAATCGAGTTAAAGTCTCATACCAAGCTCGTGGAGCTTGTTTTAGGCCATAAACAGCTTTGTCTAATATATAGCAATGGTCAGGATGTTTATTGCTCACAAAACCTGGTGGCTGTTCGACATAGACTGTTTCTTCTAATTCTCCATTCAGAAATGCGCACTTGACATCCATCTGATAAACATCAAAACCTTTGTGTGCTGCATAAGCAAGAAAAATCCGTACGGACTCTAATCTGGCTACTGGTGCAAATGTTTCTTCATAATCAATTCCTTCTTCTTGACAGTAAACTTTGACAACCAGTCTTGCTTTGTTGTGAATGACATTCCCTTCTTTGTCTAACTTGTTTCGAAAGACCCATTTCATTCCTAGAACGGACGCTTTTTCTGGAGTCGGAACCAATCGCCACACCCTGTTTCGTTCAAATTCATTTAACTCATCTTGCATTGCTTGAACCCAGTCAGCATGATCAAGTGCTATTTTAACTGTTTTAGGTTCAACCTTGGAGATAAACGAATGAAACATGCAAAATTCCACTTTAGAAAATAATGCAGCTTGCTTTTCTTTAGCTTGAGCTCGAGTGAGAACACCAGCAGAAGTCGTTCCGATGATTTGAGATTTTGGATGATCTCTCGTCCATTTTATCATTGGAAGATAGTTTGGATCATATTCAGGATTAATTTCTGAAATGATTTCTTCTGCTTCAGAATGTACCTCTGACTGTGTGTCAAGGTCATTATTTTCAAGTTCATTCTCCCCCTGGAAGGTTGCATCGTTTCTATCATCAGGATGATCTTGTTCAACTGGTAGAGTAGTTGCCTCGGATTCAAGAGTCAAACTCTCCCCTTGAATAGTTGACGAACTCTCCCCCTGGATTGGTGCATCTGCAATAGGAGTTGTACTCTCCCCCTGGATGGGTGCATCGGAAATGGGAGTTGGAACATTGTTCGGAATCGGAACAGCAGTGGAGTGTTCTTGTGAAGATTCGTTTTCACTGACTGTATGCTCGATAAGCTTTAACAATTCATCGCCTAGGTTATCTCTTGCATTTGATTCTGATGTTATTGCGGTTTCTTGGTCATCGAATAAGTTCAGAAATTCCTCATATAGATCCATAAGAGGAATTGTAAACCTATTGGATTCGGGAAAGATGTCTTCAGTCTTGGTACTGACTTGCTTTGCTCTGGAATTGTATCGATCATCAAAAGTGATGTAGTATGTTTCTTCAATTTTTCGAGATCTCTTGTTCAGAACTCGATAGGCTTTTGAGGTAAGAGAGTAGCCTAGAAAGATACCTTCATCAGCTTTTTCATCCCATTTAACTCGTTTTTCTTTGGAGTTAAAAATGAAACACTTGGATCCGAAAACGTGAAAGAATTTTACGTTCGGTTTGCGCTTGTTGATGATCTCATAGGGAGTAAGATTGAAGCGTTTTGTGATGTTTGATCGATTCTGAGTGTAGCAAGCAGTTGCGATGACATCGGCCCAGAAGTATAAAGGAAGTTTTGCAAAGGAAAGCATTGTGCGAGCTGCTTCACAAAGAGAACGATTGCGTCTTTCTACAACCCCATTTTGTTGAGGAGTGTAAGGGGCAGAGAAGTTATGCGAGATTCCTTTATTGACAAGAAAATCATCTAGAACTTTATTTTTGAATTTCGTCCCATTATCACTTCTTATCATTCGAACTTGTTTTCAGAGAAGGATTTCTATCTGCTTGATGAAGTTAATCATGTTGATCGCCGCTTCAGATTTTTGCTTGAGGAAGAACACCCATGTGAAACGAGAGAAATCATCTACCACAACCAGAATGTATTTATTGTGAGCAACACTTTCGATGGCGGATGGACCACAAAGATCAATATGCAGAAGTTCCAATGGTTCGATGATCTTTGTGTTGATGATTGTAGAGTGGCTCTTCCGACTTTGTTTTCCTAGCTCACATGCATCACAGAGACGGTCTTTGTCGTACTTGAGCAGCGGTAATCCACGCACAAGGTCACCAAGTACCAGTTTATTAATGTCACGAAAGTTCATGTGTGACAATCGTCTGTGCCATAGCCAACTATCATCGTTCGTAGCTTTAGTGAGTAGGCAGACTGCAGGTTTTCCTTGGATAGGTCTCATGTCCAGAGGAAACATCTCTCCTTTTATTTTTGACTTCAAAATTATCTTTTTAGATTCCTTCTCAACCAGTTCTGAGCCATCTTCATCAAATGAGACTTTAAGACCAGTTCCGACGACTAGTTGGGAAACACTGATCAAGTTGTGCTGAAGTCCTTCAACATATGCCACTTTACGTATCGAAATTTCACCATTTGTGATCATGCCATAGCCTTTGATGTTGCCTGTTGCATTGTTACCATAACTGACTTTTCCTCCATTCGATAGAGATCGATATTCTCGTAATTCCTCCTTCCTTCCTGTCATGTGACGTGAACAGCTGCTGTCAATGTACCATTCCGGATCATACTGTTCGTCACGTAGAACCTGCACAAGTTAGAGAGATTTAGGAACCCAAACCAATGTGGGCCCATGTGAGAATTTTCGTGAGATAGGAAAAATGCATGATTTTTCAACCCAAAACGATTTTCTCACTGAGGATTGATTTTTCTTATTTTCAATTCGGAACACTTTCATTTTCGTGGACTGCCATTGTTCTTTAGCAAAACGAGATTTCTTAGGAGTGAATGTGGTCGTAACTTGATAATAATGAGTTTTCGGACTGTGGAAGAGATAAGTGGGATTTTGATTTTTGGCTGATTGAGGAGAGAGTTTTGTATTGATAGTTACTGTTGGGTGAATTTTGTTGATCTTAGGATCCTGAGAGGTTTCAGGATAGAGTTTTGCTTTCCCTTTTGAATCCATTGATCCGAGAACATGAGTGGGATTCTTGGTTGTTGTTGTTGAAACAGATGGTTTAGATGTTGGTTTTGGTTTTGATGCAAGCTCTACTTTCCGAAAGGGAATTGGGTTGACTTTCTGAGTTAGATGTGAGTCGTGTTTGTTTCTCCAGAATTGTTTTCTCTCTTTCAGATTCTTTTTGTACCTGACATTCACTTGTTTCCTTTTGGCTAGGAGCTCTTCTGGAGATTTATGAATGTTAGATGTCGAGCAGTGATTAGAATCAGACTTGAAATTACTCGTCTTAGGGTTTGAAGAATTAGATTTCAAATTCTCCTTACCCCATGAACCATTTTGAGAAACAGACCTTTTACAGTTCAATGATCCTGAAATGTGGTTACCACGAGACTTCCATGAGGTCATTTCGGAAAGACCTTTAGTCTCTTCTGAGTTGTCAATTGGTTCTGACCAAAAGAAGGAGTCACAGACCTCGGAATTATCGTTATCGACTAGGACTTTAAGTTCAGTTACATCTTTTGTATTTAGTCCTGATTTAACGAAAACTTGATTTGGTACCATGTGAATCTTTGGAAAAACAGTAGCTTGTTCGTTTAAAATGTGTGATCCTTCATTTTTAATAATTCTCGCAAAAGCAACTGAATTTTCAGAAATGAGATTTTTCTTAGTTTCAGTAGAATTTGTTACAAATTCCGAACAATCAATTTCATCCTCAACAGATATTTCACTCATATTACTTTCATCAAAATCAGAAATATTCTCATCAATGGGAATATTTTCGGAATTTAGTTTAGAGCATAGGGAATGAAAATTCTTTAGAGTTGCTGTTTTAATTTCCTCATGATCATTTTCTGAAAAATATTCTTTGACCATACTTTTATGTTCTTTGGACTGTATATAGCTTTCAGTTTTATCAAGTCCGATTCGATAAGCTTCCGAAACCTCATCAGATGAAACAATAGTTTCACATCTATGACACTCTGCATCGATTTCATCCTCTTTCAACTCAAGAAAGGGTAAAATCATTTTATGTAAACCCCTGCCTATGTCACAATCAAGATGCAATTGAGTAATATTATTGTAAAGACGCTTAGCGATTAAACAAAAAATGTTTCTCTGTTTGACAAGAACTAAATTTATCTATTTTGACATAAATAATATCATCTCGTGCTCTAATTAACTCACTATCCAACGCCTCGATTCTCATTCGTCTCTCCTCATTCTTATTCGATATCCTGCTCAATTGATCATTTAGGTTAGAATTGCTTAGACGTGTCCTTTTTAAGCTATCACTCAAACTAGAGACAGTAAATCTAAGATCATCTAATTCAGTATCATAAGCAGAAGAGCAAATATTTAAAGATTTAAGGATAGAACGTACCTTTTTTACCACAGCCTCACATTCCTCAACTTGTTCATAAACAGGCTTCGCAGCAAAACAACTTGCTGAGGCTTGGCACCCATCAGTGGAGTAACCTCTGCTGTCGGAATGATCAGCTTTCACCATCAGACATCGTCCATGCGTTGGATTCCTCACCTCCTCATCTTCCGAATCTGTTGACCAGACCTCAATGGCACCAAACTCGCTGTCCTCCTTCACCACAAAAGCTGCCTTGGTAGATGAAACATCACTCTTTTTCAGTTCCGCAATCTTCTTTGCATAATAAGCTTCATCTTTCACTTGCTCCTTCTTCTCAGCTTGTTTTCGAAGCAAACAGTCTTTCACAAAATGGTTTTTGCCTTTACAATAATGGCAATCGTATCCTGAGTCGCCAACGAGTTTCTTCTCCTCATCACTTTTCTTTTTCTGACTTTCTTCCACAGTCTTTTCAGCATTGAAACCTCCTTGTCGATTTCGATTTTTGAATCTAGAAAAGTTTTTCTTGAAGAACTTCTTGGGATTTGATACCATCAAAGCTTTGTCTTCTCTGGTCAAATCATCGTCGGAAAAGTCAGATTCGGAATCTATTTCAGCCGATTTCTTTCCGGCAGCGACCAGTGCAAGTGAACCAAAACCGACAGTCGATTTGGCTTCTGAAATGATTTCCTTTTCATGGGATTTGAGTATTCCCACAACTTTAGCCAAAGTGTAGGTTTTGAACTGTTCATGTGCTTTTATTGTTGAAACAATAGTCTTCCATTCGGAACGAAGACCATCAAGAAAGGTGACTTTTTGCTCAATAACAGTCCGAGCCAGATTGTATTTTAATAATCTACTTAGAAGATGATTGTATCGATTGAAAGTCTGAGTTAGAGTTTCTTCCGGGTTTTGTGCAAAAGATCCGAAATCGGAAAGAAGAGTTGTCTGAATGGAGTGCTCAAGGTCAGCATCTCCAGAATACAATTCTTTAAGTCTATCTCAGATCTCTTTAGCTGTTTCGCAAGAGCTAACCAGACGGAGAGTATCAGCTTGGAGAGCGAACCTGATAATTCTAAATGCTTTTATGTTGCACATTAGTTTATCTTTTTCGTCTTGAGGAATGTCAGTGTGAGTGACCAGCAGGTTATTGTATTCTTTTAGGGTTTTGATAACCCTTCTTGTTCCTGAGTGGACATGAGTTTCTTCAGTAATAGCTTGCCATATCGTTGCTCCATGTTCTTCAATGCGGAGAACATAATCTTCAAAATGTAACGCCCAGACCTCATACTCTTGTGTAAATAGAATTGGAGTCCTGGTAGTGGACCCAATGCTGCTTGAAAGATTGAAAGACTCAAGAGCCATTAATACTTGTTTACTCGTATGAATCAGAAGTGTAAGTTCAAATCAAAAGAAGAATCGAACGTAAAAGATCAAAGTTTGATAACCAAAATCGATTGAAACGATGAAGATAATCAAAACAGATCAGTGAATAACACACACTCCCGCTCTGATACCAATTGTTGAAATGCAAGAGTTGGATCGAGATTCAGAAATGCGGAATAATGTAAACAAACAAGATCAAGAACAGACAATATGAAGAACTGATGTCTAATGATTAAAAATGCAACTCAAGAACAATTCGATGTGAACTATTCTGTATGAGTGCCGTCAACCGATTACAAAAGTTAACCCTAAAGAGGGTATGAGCACGCTATTTAAAATAAAACTAAGTATGGAAGGACAGACCCATTCCATAACCGATAGCAAAATTATAGGCGTTAAATCTGGCTACAAATCCGATCAGCATATTTGACTCAATCTACATTTATGACTCAACAATTTTTTTGCGTAAAAAGTCCTTTGTTTGTAAGCATTAGTGTTGAAAACCAAGAAAATCCAATATTTTCTCTTAAAAATGTCCAAGTCTTTAAATCCCAAAGACTAAAATGTATTTATGTAAATTGTAGTGTGAATTCTTTAGTAATGTATATTTCCACGTAAACAATTTATAAAAATATTAAGTTGATTATTTTCCCCATGTAAGATACCATATAACCATACTGTGACTAGTTGGCCTGCTGCGACGTTCTTCAGGTGTCGGAATGTTAGACATTTGGACACCTCAGATCTGCCGGTCTAGCTGTAGCTAGCAGCTCAGGTGCGGGGTTGTCAAGCCCGTATAGATCTATACTCAAATATCGCGCTCTCTTACCGAGACTATGGTTATAAAATTCAGGACTTATAGTAGGTACTTATAAAAGTACTGTGAAGATTCATCTTACAAAATGTATGTATTCCAAATCAACTTGTTTACGTAAGGTTTGTATGTAAAAACTCTTGAAATCGTCCGTTATCATTTTTCCCATGATAATATAGTAATGTTTAATAATTATATAATTTTATATAATTATTTTCGTCATAGCAACCTTATGTTCCTAAACTATTCCAATAATAGTCTATTTTTAGTGTTCCGTCGTAATGATCATATTTTACGAATAATAACGAAATAACTTATCCAAATGATTATAAATATCATCTTTTAAGATATTTTTTCACAAAAATGATGTGATAACTTGGTTATAACTATTTTTGCTAGAAAATGATATTCCCGGTTACAAAAACGTAGTTTTTGTTAGTTTTCGTTTTTATGACGTTTATGTCGAAAATCTAGTCTTTTACACACTTTTTATATAGTCTTTCATCTTTTACACAACCATAATATGTCATAATATTTACAATACATGGATCTAACAATTTCTCATGTCAAGATCAATTGTACACAACTTCTAGTTTTTATATTTATAACATTTTTATCCAAGATCTAGCATTTTTACACATTTTATTTATAGTTTGGGAATTTTTACACAAACATTATATATCATTATGATCATCATACATAGAACTATCCATATATCATATCAAGAACATTTTTACACAACAACTAGTTTTATGAACTTGTGTAAATAATCATTTTTAGCATTTAAACATATGTAAACTTGTATAAAACAATATTTATAGCATTTAAACTTATATTCTCCCCCAAAAAGGTTTGAAAAGATGAAAATGAGGGGTATGAACTCACCCTTGAAGCGTGCTTTTTTTAAAAATAAGGTTGATCTTGCGGGATTTACGGTAGGAAGCAAGATCTAGGCTTCGTAGCTCGAAGGACCCTTGGACAAAACTATTACCCAATAGTTTTACGTAGATGTTAGTGTGTGTAAAAGGAGTAAAAGTTGTGTAATAACGTTTAAATTCACTAGATGAGAGTATCTTACAAAAAATGAGGTGTTTTACACTTAAAATGGTGGTGGAAGGTGGTGGTTTGTGGTGGAGCAAGGTGATGGTGGTTGCTTGAAGTGGTGGTGGGTGGTGTAATATGAGCCGAGAGTTAGGAGAGAAAGAGAGAAGTTAGAAGCTTTTCTTGATTTCAAATGACATGTAACTAGTTATTAGGTTTCTTTTTTTGTTTTTAATTAGGATTTTTAGTAGTTGACTTTTAGTTCCTAGCCTTCTAATCCTAGGATCTAGGTCTTGTAACTTGTGTTGCATGGTGAGATGGTGGATCGGCTGATGGGGGAAGGGGGGGGGGGGGGGGGTTACGGTGGGGTGATTTTTAAATAAAATAGCAATCTACTTATATAATTGTGTGATTTTTATAAAATCGTAAAGCGTTTTAGTGAATTTTTATGAGTTTTTGACGAAACGAAGTTCTAAATAAATATTATGTATAAAAACATTGTAAAACATTTATTTAGATTGAGTCGTAGCTCGTTAAACAATGAAATACGCGTTTAAGCGCAGTATTCTTCCGATTTCGCAAATTTCGGCATTCTACCGGAAATTGAATTTGGCTTTAAAATTAAATATTAGATAATATTACGTTCCATAATATATGGTTTGTTATTCCATATTTGATGTTTAAGTCACCACATTTTGTATTTTGGGTCCAAACCCTGTGTATATTTATCCGTTCACAGCGGTTTAATTGTTGTAACTTTCACATACGAACTTCGATTTCGACATCCTATATATCCACAGGTTCGTATTCATGAGTAGATCGTTTTATTAATATTATTATTCCCAAAATAATAATTGTACGATTATCGAATTTTTACGCTACCGTAGTTTACTGTTCGTATTTTAAACGTTTAATCGATAATTGTTTTGAATTAGCGTACGTAGTATTATAATATCTAATAATACATCGCAATATCATGAAAAATTACTTTTCAATATATGGTTTAACATACGTTTCGTTTGACCATAGTTGACTTTTGTTGACCAAAATTTACAATTGTCATAGTTTAGCTTATGCTT
Organism: Cichorium intybus; assembly: GCA_023525715.1. Lineage (NCBI taxonomy): Eukaryota > Viridiplantae > Streptophyta > Magnoliopsida > Asterales > Asteraceae > Cichorium > Cichorium intybus. The sequence goes on from CM042012.1 coordinate 60,864,702, forward strand.
GGCTTAACTTTGTTTGGTTATTGCTTTTGGGTAGTTGAGAACTTAGAAACTAGGTCCTCCGACTGTAGCGTGACACTACAAGTTGGTATTCTGTCATCTAGTCTAACCACGTAGCTCCTGTGGATCGACCCTGACTACCACTGTGCTAGTGAGAGTGAGGTATTTTCTTATTTTTGACCGCACGGCGACCTAGGCGTGTCAAATTTTGGCGTCGTTGCCGGGGAGCTGTGAGCTTAGATTAGGTGATTAGTAGGAACTTGTTTCTTGATTTTCTGGAGTTTCATTTGGTTAGTTTCTGGTTTTTGATTTTGCGGGCGTGTTGCATTAGTGCATGCGTACCCGCAGGGGTGAGCAATTATCCCCATTGCATTTTTACTCAGAAATTGAGCGAACTGCATGCAAAATCCGTGCCCGTAGGCGTTTGAATATCATGAGTTTTAGTCAAGTTAGTAGTAGTACAGTAGGCGTTGCCCAGGAACCATCAGGTGAGGCAACGGGGATGTCTTTTATTCCCCCAATTTCAGAGTTTCAGTTCGGGAGCACGAGTGCTTCTGGTCGTGCAGTTTTAGCCCCTGCACCCATACCATCATGCACTCCGCCTCGATTCCACCATTTTCACCAGTATCACAACCACAATCCACCAATCCATTTACCGCTGCAATGTCTTGGAGAGAGCCGACCCGTGATGGCACCCCAGTTTCTAGACAGCAGACACCAACCTCTCAACCATTTTCTCAACCACAACTAGTTCTCTTTAAACCTCAACCCACATTCCAACCTACACAACCTACACAATACCAACAACCTCTCAACCACAATACCAGTACCTAGAGGAGGAGGAGAGATATGATGAGGAAGACGAGGGATGGGTGCCACCAGCACCTCAGCAACCAAGGAACCGAGGTCGATGACCTCTGAGAAGAGAACCACAGTATCCACCACCACAAGGTCAGCAGAATTATAACGATCATCTTTACGGTAATCCTGCTCAACCTTTATATTTTGCACAACCGAGAAGGCAATCGGTTGCATCACATTTCCAGCCACGTGAATATGATGATTCATCGCCAATTTATATTCCTGACAATATTGAATCTCAAGTAGAAATAAGGCATCAGTTGTTAAGATATTGCCAGAGTTTAGGGGATACAAGCAGGATGACCCGTACAATCACTTATATGAATTTATAGCGATTGTCAATGCTTATACCCCTAGGAATGTCAATAGGAACATCTTTAGGCTTAGATTGTTCCCATTCACTCTTAAAGACAAAGCCAAATATTGGTTTACCTCTTTACCATCAAACAGTATTACCACATGGGATCAGCTCAAGGCCAACGGAGATCAGGAGGGTCATTTAGGACTTCCAGCAGAAACCAGGAGAAGCTTTCCACGAAGCTTTTGATAGGTTGAAGGAGTTGTTACGATCCTGCCCGCATCATGAGATTCCTAAATGGCAGTTAGAAAAGTTGTTCTTTGAAGGAGTTAGTGAAACACATCAGGCTATGATAAATGCCTCGTCAAGCGGGACATTTATGTGGCAAGATCCAGAGGAAGCTTGGTAGTTCTTGGAGCAGTTAAGCAATGGCTCCAAAGAAAACTTTTCTACAAGAAAGACTGTAGGCACAGCAGCAGCAGTGGGAGCTGATGCTGATTGGAAGAAAGAAGTAAAAAAGGAAATAAGTGACTTGAATAAGAAGTTTGACAGACTCATGTCGACGCTGCAGAATGGACCGCAGGGTCAATCACAAGGAGGTCAAGGAGGACCGAAGGTTCAGGAGGCAAACCAAGTTCATGGCCAGGGTCAAGGTCGGTACAACAATGGACGACCCTACAGACCATATAATCAAGGGCATCAGCAGAATTTCAACAACCAGAGGCAGAATAATTACCAAGGTCAATCATCTAATCAGCCTAGGTCATACCAGCCTGCAAAAAATACTGGAAATGCGAGTGGGAGTGGTATAAATAATAATAGGGGGCCCAACAATGCTGTCAACAATGCCCCAGGAACTCAAGAAGAGATGATTGCAAAAATGTATGAAATGTGCAGTGCTACTTAGCAGCAGTCCCAGGCCAATGCAAAAGCTATTGCAAACATGGAAAGGCAAATTGGATAAATGGCCGAGGATCTGCAAAAAAGGGACAATGGGAAGTTGCCAAGTACTACGGAAGTTAATCCGACCCACAATCAGCGAGCCGGGAAAGAGCACGTGAATGCTGTTGAAGCTGAATGGAGAAAAGTTACTTTAGAGGACTTATTGGATTCAGGAAGTAAAGAAGAGTTTGAAAAAGGAGAAACAGTCCAGGAGAATGAGGAGACTAAGGAGATTAAAGAGGAAGGTAAGGAAAAAGAAATTCTTGTTGAGGAGGGAACTCAACCAAAGGAGGACACAGAGGTTCAGGAAGAAGAGCAGTCGACGGTAGCAGGAATCAAGCAGAAGAAGAAAGATAAGAAAGGGAAGAGGAAACAAAAAGCACCCAAACCAAGAGGGCCTTTGATAAACCAACCGTTGTGGGATGAACTTAAGGATGCTCCTGAGGATACAAGAATCCTTCAGGAGATGTGTGAAAGAAATGAAAAAAATAAGACTCCCACACCAGACACCGTTAGATTGACGATTAAGGCCAGTGAGGCATTGTTGGGAACACTGCCCAAAAAGGAGAGGGACCCTGGATCGCCATTGATCACCACTACTGTAGGAGACATGGTCATTCGGAACACCTTGCTGGATTTGGGAGCAAGTGTAAATGTGCTGCCAGGATACTTGTATGATAAGTACAAGAATGAAGAAATAGAGCCACCAAAAGTTGTAGTACAGTTGGGTGACCAGTCAACAAAGGTATCCCGAGGGAAATTGACTGATGTCATAGTCAAGGTTGGAGACTTCTTCTAACCTGTAGATTTCTTGGTCATGGAGTATGAAAGCTTGGACGATGTGCCTGCGCTCATTCTAGGACGCCCATTTTTAGCTATGGCTGACGCGGTAATTGACTGCAAGATGAGGGATGTGGACATCTCCTTTGGGACGCGAAAGAGACGGCTGAATGTGTTTGGAAATCCTGTATCTTTACCTTCAGAGAATGATGGCAAACAACTGGACAAAAGTGTGTTAATGGAGCCAGGGATCAGGAGCAAATAAAAAATTTGGACACGAACGGGGGAAGGAGGAAAGGAAGAGATTTTGAAGGAAACAAGGAACCACCCGTTGGCCACTATTGATAAGGAGCAGTTGCTGGATATGATGGAGATGTTAGAAGCGAGACACCAGCAATATGAGAAAGAATAAAGAGAACAGGAAGCAAAAGTCTTCAAGCTTCTGGAATCGCAACAGCAATGGATTAGTGGAGTGAGCGATAGAATGACTCAGCTCACATCCCTAATGTCGATGATGGCCCATAATTTCGTACCTGGGTTTAAGCAGATGCCATCAGAAGTTCCAGCAGAGGAAGAATAGAAGGAGAAGTTTCACGTCTGGCTGAAGACGTTAAAGTTAGCGCTTGTTGGGAGGCAACCCATCGTGTCGCAGGTTAGGTTTTATATTTCTTAGAATTAATTAGGAAAATATATCAATCTCTGCAGGTATTAGTGGTCTAAGGCAAGTGTGGGGTCGTGTGAAGAGTTTTAAAATTTTGTTGACCGCGCCGCGGGTTTCTTAATTGCGCGACGCGGGGTCGGAAACCAACCCGATGCACAGGGGTTGATTTGGTGACACGCACGCCGCGGGATGTGCAATTGCGCGATGCGGGAAATGATCAGTTGGTTTTCTTCCATATTGAGGTAAGCCGCGACACTATTCACACACACCACGACTCGGAGCTCTGATCGACGAAATTTTCTCGCAATTTTTCTTGCTCATTTCGTTTCTGCTATCAAGGTACGTGATTCTAACTACCTATTACTTGTTAAAACTAGCAATTAGGTAGCTAATTTTAGTGATTTATCCAAGAAAGTTCAAAACTTAGAATCGCCAATGCTGACTCATAGGGTGTTTGTTTTGCCAAATAGAGACCCTAGATGAGTTAGTCGGCACTTAGGCTACCTTGTGGTATGTTTGGATCGAGTTTTAACAGGTTAAAATGCGAAATGGATTTGGGGTTTGCAAACAGCCGCTCGCCGCGACGCGCCCTTGCTCGTGGGCCGCGCCGCGGTGCGGTGGGGAAGACAGGACTAAAAATGAAAAAAAAAATTCGTGGCTCCGTGTCTTTTTGTGCAGATGATGTTCAGACTAGATCACGCATTCCTTCAGTTCCCAAAGGGACCTGCCAGTTAAGTAGAGTACAGTTCAAGGAGAGACGCACTGATTGGTCGCCGGGTTCTCGAGGCGACGGTCATTGATAGGGATATTTTGAGGGATGCCGGACTTTGGGGTGCGATCGAGCCATTCTTCTATCGCACTTGGACTCATGGGGAGGCTTCATTCATGTGCCGGGGTTGGGAGAGGATCATGGCCACCGAGGATGATATAGTCTACACCGAGCTGCTACTGGAGTTCTTATCTACTATCCAGTACGCACCTCGGGCGTCGGACCCACGTTCCAGGATTGTACGGTTTCGATTGGGAGGTGCACAGAGGTTGTGCAATCTCTGGGAGATTGGGAGGCGAGTGGGTTTATACACTACGACGGATCTTCAGCACCGCCACTTCACACAGTTTTTTGGGGCATGTATTCAGGGCCAGCCGGAGAGGCCTGGCAACATGGAGGTTTGGGCACCGCTGTCCAACGTCATCTATGAGGCTGGGACCTCCCGGGAGAGCCACCTCCGCGACCCACTCCACAACCTCATGCACTGCATCGTCTCCACCTCCATTATGCAGCGGGAGGGGGGCGAGAAGGTGTTTTGGGAGGACGTGACGTTCTTTTGGGCTCTCCTTGACCCCTCCAGGTTCATCCACCTTCCTTACGCCCTCGCAGTCGCACTATCCACTCATTCGACGGGTGCCTCCGCCAGCAGTCCATTGGCCTGGGGGTATTTCATCACCCGCCTGGCCCGTTCATACGGGATCCTCACCGCCCCCGTTGCTGCCTCCTTGACTGCTTTACCTCCATCTCGCACTACGGCGCGAGCTCTGGAGAAGATGAGGCTGATCGAGCAGCAGCGCCTGGGCCAGTTCATCCGGGCACCGACAGAGCCACCCCAGGACCCCCAACCGGCATACGCTCAGCCTGGCAGGAGACGCCGGAGAGCACCCGCACCAGAGCCAGCACCAGCACCAGCAGAGCCACAGCTGCAGGAGGACTCAGCGGCCATCCACCGACTGGAAATCAGAGTCACGATGATTGAGGACCATCTTGAGTGGATCGGGGAGGTACTTCTACAGATCGCATCAGCGTAGGGTCAGCGCCCCCGACCAGTCCCAGCCAGAGCCCACGATCATGAGGCTGGATCCTCCAGGCCACCAGGTGGCAGTTGATGTATTTTTTTCTTCTTTTTCTTCTTTTTCTTTTATTTTTGGGATATATGTACTGAATCTATGACGCACTTTTATATTTTATTATGTTTGTTTTTAATGTTTTGTTGAGTCATGCATGTTATGCCAAATGGAAGGAGGTGTCTCAGACAAATGTAGGGTCACTGTGCCCCCTCCACTTGTCTTGACCACCGGCGTGTTCACTGTAGCGCTACAACTCCGGAATGCCGAAATCAAGAATTTTGTTTGTTCGCAATTATACATGTGATACTGAGTACCAACCGAGCAATCTACTGTCCAAAAGGGGTAACTCTTTCTCCCTTGTTCTAAAAATATTTTCTGTACAACGGGGACGTTGTATGGTTTTAAATGTGGGGTGTGGACGGTCGAAATAGTAGTATTTTTGAAATTTTTGCAGAAATGATCAATTTTCAAATTTTTAGCAACTTTTTCAAAATTATTACTAAATTGTAATTTTGAAACGAATGGTTTGTGATTGTGATAGCATTAGTATTTTTCAAGAAATACTATATAGTTGTGATCATGCTATTAGTTAGTCAAATAAGTTGAGTTTAGGAGTTAGAAGATTGGATTGTTTTAGGATTGGAATTTAGGAAGGGAATGTCAATCTGTGGCCTTTGTTGTTCGAGCCGGTAGGTCTAAAATGGGTGGGGCTTATGCACCTTGCCACCTAAGATCGTCTGATCTGGGATGGTATTTCCGAAAGCTCGCTACACGGACAACATCGAAAGTCATGGACAATTCCTTAATGACCTTTAGAATCTGAATGAGTAAGTACACTTCATTGTGGACAGAAAGTTTGTAATCAAGGGTTCTCTAGAAAGCCATGAATTCCAAAGAACAATTCAATTATGTTTTCGCGAACTATTCCACTCTAACTCTTGAGGCAATAAGCTTTGAAACAAAATACAGTCAAAAATTGTTTGAGTCTTAGTTAGAATTTATTAAAAACTCTCTTGCTTGGGGACGAGCAAGGCACAAGTGTGGGGTGTTTGACAACGCCTAGTGATATCAAGTATTTTAGGCGTTGTTGAGCCCTATTCTTGATGAAATTATATCAGATATATCTTGGTATTCTCACTTTTCGTGCCAGGACTTGTTTGGAAGAAAAGAATGAAAACAGGGACTAAAAGCGTGCAAATTGGAGAAGTTTGGAAAGGAATGAAAAATCAAGGAAATACGTACGCGCGCCGCGGGAATTAACAACGCGCGACGCGGGTCAAAGGCGATGAACCAAATTCAAAGGCCGAGAAAACGGGATCTGATAAGTATGCGCACCGCGGGATCCTCATATGCGCGGCGCGACTACGGTAAATTTCTACTATAAATCGACCCTGACTACCACTGTGCTAGTTAGAGTGAGATATTTTCTTATTTTTGACCGCACGACGACCTAGGCGTGTCACTGGGTGATTCAAAAGTCAAAGTTTCGATAGCGTTCGGAACCAAACTCACCGTTTCACTGGAGAAACCTTTAGCAGACATCACGCTTTATCGACAAATGATCGGTTTGCTTCTTTACCTTACTTCTAGTCGACCTGACATTATGTTTGTTGTATGTTACTGTGCTAGGTATCAGGCTAATCCAAGAGAGCCACAATCACCGCTGTCAAAAATATATTCTGATATCTAAAGCGAACAACATCACTTGGACTGTGGTATCCATCAGGATCTGGTTTTTTCGTACAAGCCTTCTCAGACGCAGATCTTGGTGGATGTGGACTGGATCGGAAGAGCACTTCAGGAGGATGTCAACTTTTGGATGGCAAGCTTGTGAGCTGGCAGTCTAGAAAACTGACATGTGTCTCGCTCTCAACAGCTGAAGAAGAGTACATTGCAACTGCCTCCTGTACCTCTCAGATTATTTGGATTCAAAACCAACTGAGAGACTATGGGATCAGTATGAAACGTATTCCACTTTACTGTGATTCCGAAAGCACAATTCGAATAAGTCATAATCCAGTACAACACTCAAAGACAAAGCACATTGCACTCAGATATATCATTTCATCAAGGATCATGTTGAAGATGGCAACATTGAAGTTCATTTTGTGCAATCTGCAGACCAGCTAGCTGACATCTTTACCAAGGCCCTACCAGAACGTACTTTCAATCGCATCTTACAAGGACTTGGAATGATTGAGGCTGAATCAGTTCCAAAATCAACTTAATAACTGGAAGACATTGGTTATATTCTGAATGGTTCCGAATCTCAGAATGCCTCAGAATCGCAACTAATGCTCAAACATTTCGTAATTGTTCTGTACATCTGTTGTATAGTTGTTCTTTATTTTTTTGTTAATTCCTATCAATTTTTTTTATATATTTTAAAAATTACCAAAAATATTTTTTTATCTTTCTCGTTTTCTCTTTATCAAAATTATCAAAAATATTTTCTATTCATGTTTTTATTTAAGTTTTTTTTAAGTTTTTCTCATTTAAGTTTTTCTATTTTTTTGTTTTGTTTGTTACTTCTTGTGTTTTTCTTTCTTATTCCACAGATCGTAAAGAGTTATCAAGTAAAAGATGGCATTTTTCATTAAAAACTAGGAAGAAAGTACATAACAACAAAGGAAAAATTACATTTTCTTCCTAGAGTTTGTAATATTGTCACATTGGGGGATCACCGAGATGGAACGACTGGTGGATGCGCAACTCACTCTCATCCACAAAGAGCCGCGTTCTATCAGCCAGCATCACATGAAATTGGTTGTGGGCGGTTGTTCGAGAGATTGCCGCCGGCCACCATCCCCGCCTGTACCAGACCTCGACGAGGTCAAACTGTTTAAATTCCATCAAGATTTTTGGTGGAACAGGCTGCAGGAAAGGGAACCCTACATGGACCATCAAGGGTCCACTAGTCTCGCCATCTGTCAGGGTGGTCAATCTCACCTCATAGCGGTGATTCTAGACCCCTGTGACAACCCTGCCATAGACTCCCCCGGCAAACTCGCCTTCGTGCATCTTCACTTCGACTTTGTCATAACGGTTAAATGGTCGCTGTGCCATCTGTGAGAGTGTTTTTCTTGTTGTGTTTTTCTTTTTCTGGTATACATTTTGCTACTAAGGTTTGTTCCTTTTATAGGCAGGCAGTGACCGATTTGTCTTCCCTATTATGGCGATTAATTAACTATTTGGGGATAATTATGAGTACGACAGTCCTTAATTGCTCTCATCAATGTAGATTGTGTCAGAGACGTTTTGATTAGATGGGTTTTACATCCGCCTGCGCATTGATGGTCTCTGCATGACGTTTGACACCTGTGTTAGCTGCCTATGCCGCCTTCATCATTTCAGGAACTGACGAATTTATTTTCTTATTTTCTTTTATTTTTCTTTATATAAAATTCAAAAATAAGTTTTTTTTCGACTGCAACTGTGAATTGACGGAAAACTTCATTGTACATCTTCTTGTACCGTCTTATGAAGTTCTATGATTATCGAGATAAAACCAATTTCGATATATGACTTCAGAAACTCTACTAAAAGATCGCAAATCATTATTACCATGATGCGCTGTGAGACTCACAAACATTTCTTAACCAATCTCTTAATTCTCCATCACATTCATTTCCATGTAAACGTAACACTTATGAAGGTTCTCAGAATTACCACTGAGAATTGATGGTTAGACAATCACTGTGTTAATGATCTCGGAATTGTTTTAGCCACACTTCTGAGTAAAACCCAAAATTCCGAACACCCATTCTGAATTGACGGCTTCGATTGCGAAATCTCTTCTTTTATTTTTTTGAGAGATCTTACTGAAGCATACTAGTCCAAAGTTATTTCTTCCCAAACGATGCAGTTTTTAATTTTCATGAGATTTACAAAAATCACCACAGTTACTTTCATAGTCCCCACCATACTTGTTATTAATGGCTACACTGGTCAAACAAGTACTTCCTTCCGATTTCGGTCTTACATTAAGTTTCAGAATTCGTTGGAAGCAGAGCCACCCAGACAAACCTTATATTCAAAAGATGCCTTTTGCTAATTCTCAAAAATCAAGTGATCGTATTTCAACTGGAAATCACACAAGCACTTCCGAATCTCTCTTGATTCCGAAGGAAGAGATCGTTGCCCGGGATCCATCTGCCTTCATGTCATTCTGATATCACAGATTCCCAGATATTAAATTTTGTTTTATTTCTTTTCATTTGGCACACTCTTGCACAAAAATCAATCTTGATTTTTCTAACTCTGGTTTCTTTGCAAGGAATCTCGTTTGGCAATCGTTTTTGAAATATTTGAAATGGTGACTCATCAACACTTGATGATACTTGGAGGAAAAGGTAACTCAGGCACGAACTTTTGAAATTCAAGTGACGTCATTCACGCGTGTCTGTTACAGCGTCACAATCCCATCAGTTGAATTCTTGTATTTCACGCCCCTGACAGGAGACTTTGGGGGAACTCATCATGAGAGAGAGATTTTTGGGGAAACGGAACCAATTTCTTTGGGATTTTCTCTCTCCACTTGAATTCCCAAAGATATATAAAGCTTTTTGACCGTTTCTCTCTCTTTACTGCTCACTTTCTCTCTCCACAACACTCATCTTCTTTCGCTCATCCTTCTCCAAGCTCTCAACAATGGCGGGTTCTTCCTCTGAAAATGACAACACTTCCTCTACTCTTATGCTGAAGATCAAACCCAATCAAAACACGATCATCGATCTCAACTCTTCCCACTACAACGAATCCATTCGTCCCATGATCGAGTGTCTGAAGTTCTCCAGAATCTCAAAAGCACTGACTGAATCTGTATCAGTCCCCATCGTCCATCTCTCCTCTGCTTACTTATCTGCATTCTACGAAAAGCCGTAGGAGATAGTTACTTTTGAGGTCGGCTCTGTCAAAACCCAAATCTCAAAGTCTCGCTTTAGGAAACTCCTAGGGTTTACCGATACGGAGAACCTGGTTGATCCTGAGTCTCTTCAACCAGTCATACTTCAAAAACTTTTTCATCAAATGGGATACAAGGGAGACATTACGCAACTGTCGAAGTTTACAAAGAAAGGTCTGCCTCCTCATTGGAATGCACTTTTTACGATTCTTTTCAAAAGTTTTTCCGAAAGAACGACAGGCACTGACAATGCAAGTAAGCCCTTCTACACTCTCTTCTATGGCCTGTACAATGATCTAAATCTTGATTATGGCTCTATTCTGTGGAGTCACTTTGTTGAGAGTGTCAACTACAAGTATCGACACACGAAAATTTCTTGCGCTCGGTTCTGGTCTATCGTCGTGAACAGGGCCATCATGAAAAACAACATTCATATCATGGCCGACTCTGTCATGGCTGTTATTCCGACTCTACCAACAACTACTTTTGTCACCATAAAGGCAGAAGATTTTGAATTCATAGGCTCCATACCTATGCCAATGACGAACAGGGTTCTGAACGATGTCCAGTGTGTTGCTGAATAGTGCAAGATATCACCATCTGGTGTTCGTCCACTTGACCAAAAACATCAGGAGGCATTTGATAAGCTTGACAATCCGAAGAAGGCAGTGAAACGCAAAGGGAAAGGAACGACTTCCGAGACAAAAAAGCCAATCAAATGCCAAACGAAGCTTCGGAAGATGGTCATGACTCCCAATTCCGAAGATGAGCATTCGGAAGACCACACCATCGCCCATCCTCAGCACGATGCTCAGGGTGATAATGTAGAAGGTGATACAATCGCAGACCAAACTCAACCACCACCATCCACACCTCATGATCCAACTCCGAAAACCACTCCGAACTCAAATCCAAAACCAACCCCCAACAACTCTCCATTACACAACACCAACACTCACAAATCACCCTCACCATCACCCAAACAAACTACCATCCCTTCTCCTACTCACCAAAACCCTCCATCTGATGACGAAGACATTTTGTTTTACGATGAACATGATGATCTTTCGGATTTCCTTGAATCCCCTTCAAATGTTAAACTCAATTCCGAAAGGGGCAATGCTCCGATGACTCATGAGCAATTCAATGAACTCTCGGCCAAGTTGGATTTGCTACTTCAATCCAACAAGGCTCCCTCCACCTCTGACTGGCAATCCCAGTTGGATGCTCACAAGAAAACTGTGGAGACGTTGATCAGTGAAAACATCAAGATTCTTGGTGAATTTGTTATGCTGATGGAAAAATCTGAAAGGCATATGACAGAAACCTCCACAACTGTTGGCAGACTGCAAACTGATGTTCTTAAGTTTATGCAGGATTTCCGAGATGCTCACTAGTCTAACAATTCTCAGATGCAGAAGGTTATTAATGGGTTCGTAGACTCGTTAAAGGCAGAGAAGGAGGCACTCTCTGATCTTCATTCCAAAATCAAGAAGGAACATCCCGATCTCGTCTCCTCTCTTGATGCTAAGGCGGATCAACTTAAGAAGGATCTGGCCATGGATAATGAGGTTATGGATCAATTGGCTGCCCGAACGACCAAGATTTAAGTTCTCAGGGCAGACCTGAAACATACTTTGGCAGTTTTAGACTTTGCCGTTTGTCAGAATAAAGCTCTTCAGAACTGTGCTTCCGACATCGATTCGTTTCTCTGGCGTATGATCGACAGGGTGACCCCATCCTGTAACGCCGTAATATCTTCGGTAAGTAAATTTGAGTTAATTTTTGAGTAAATAAGATTTATTAGGTTGCTATATGAGTAAGGATGATTAAAAATTCATTTAAGAGGAGTTTAAGTCTAAAAAGTAAAAAATTGAGAACCCGGGTCGTGTAGAGAGTTCTTAGAAGTTGTTTTGGACACTAGAAGGCAAACCCGGGTCGTGTCCAAAAACCCGGGTCGGGTTGATATCCGAAAGCGAACGAAGAAAATGCCGTAAACGTAAACCGGGGCGGGTTCGGAAACCCGGGTCAGATTCTGACCAACCTAGGGCGGGTTCTGCAGCCAAGGGCGGGTTACGGGGCAGGGGTTTAATACCCATTTCTCCTCTTCTTTTTCACTTACGAACTAAAATACACTCTAGGCGATTTTCAGAGCTTGAATTGCGATTTTCGAGCCTTGTAATCGAGGGTTTAACGTGGGAAAAGCTTGGGAAGTCAGATTTAATACTTGAATTTCGTTCTTGAGTTCTTGATTTTTGAGGTTAGTAATTTTGAGTTCTAGGGTTTCAAAACCCTAAATGCCCAAATCCAAGTTTTTGCTTTGAATTAGCTCATATATTGTTAATAGATAGTTAATATGTGTTGTATTGAGTCTCTATTATGATTATTGAGAAGTTTTAACGGTTGATTTGGTAAAAACCGCGAAATTTGGAAGTTTTGAGTTGATAGCACATGATATTCATAGATTATGATCTTTGTTAACTATTGATTCTTGATCCATTGAGTTAGATGTTGTTGAATTGTTTTGAGGATGTTGAGGTATGATATGTGATGTCATTTTCAGTAGATACTCATAGGAGGGAAGGAGATACACGAGGCACGGGTGGACCACGGACTGAACAGACGTCAGCTGAGTAGTTATAATTCATTATGAATGGTTTGACTATATCTAAATTGAATAATTGTACATCTTAATCGGTTGAGATAACCAATTTATATGAATTAAACAAGGTTGAGAACTCCTTACTATATATGACTACTTGGCTTGATTGAGTACACTAAATGACTGAGATAGTTATAGAGATTGAGATCAGTAATTTGCTTGTGATAATTGTTGATAATTGTTAGAACGATTTCTAAATTATAATAATTTTCTCACTGAGCTTAATTAGCTCATAAGAATGGTTATATGGTTTGTATTATAGGTGACAGGGGTAAGAAGATTGTTGAGGGATGATTGTCTGGACATGAGACTTGACTTTTGACTGTTTGTAAACCAAGATACACTCTTTTGTATAGTTTTGTAAAAACAGTCTTTTGTAACCCAGTTTTTCGGACATGTTTGTTTAAGTACTTGTTCTTTTAAATACTACTTGTACTTATGTTGCTTAACTTTGATTATACCATGATCACTTATGTTTAATTTTGAGTGATGATGATGTAATTCGGAGATAAGAAACTGGGTGTTACAAGTTGGTATCAGAGTAGGGTTTGAGTGAACTAGACTTTAAGAGTAAGTTCTACACTAAAACTAATAAAGAGAGAAGTCCCAAAAATTATCCCTATGCAACTATCCCTTTAAACACACATAGTGAGTATGTGTGTTATTCGGAGAATTTTGATGAGATATATGATACGAAAAGAGTATTGAGATAAATGAGATTGTAATGAGTTAAATTTCTTTTCAGCCTCATTATGAGTTCTGCAAAGGAAAAAGAGGGAGGTGATCGCCGAGAAGAACATTCGGGATCACAAGATTCGAGACTGGGGCGCCAGTCCGAAGGCGAGAGACCGCCTGAGTTAACATCATATTTACAATAACTGATTGCTGCGGAGGTAGAAAAAGCAATTAAAAGCTTATTGCCTAGCCTAATCAGACCTCAGACGGATGTGACGAAAAGAGATAATCGAGACCGACCTCCTATTACACCTGTGGTTGGGGAGGGTCAGAGAGAGCGGGTTAATATACATGCTAAAGCTGGAGGGTCGGGAGAACCAAAGGGTTGTAGTTATGAAACATTTCGCAAGTGTAAACTGAATGATTTCTTTGGTACTAATGATCCTATTGTTGCACGAAACTGGTTAACACATATTGAGAAAGTTTTCCGTACAAGCAAATCTGCGGAAAAAGATATAGTTGAGTTTGCTACTAATTGTCTGCATAAGAATGCCCAGTTTTGGTGGGAAAACATATGTATTGATGTAGAAAACGGTTTGGAGATTGAACCAACATGGGTAGAATTCAAAGTAAAATTTATGAAAGAATATTGTTCCAACACGGCGATGAAAACCTTGGAGGAGGATTTCTTGAGATTACAGCAGGGAACAAGGTCGGTACAGGAGTATACGACAAAGTTTAACAAAAAAGCCAGATTTGCTGCTCATCTGGTACATACTGAAGAAAGGAAGATTGATAGGTATCTTTGGGGACTAAGGACCCAGATACGAGAGTTCTTACAGAGTTCAAGCTTTACAACTTATCAGCAGATTGTCGAGGCAGCCAAATCTCGAGAAAAAGAACTACGGAGGCAAGATAATGAGAAAAAGGGGGACCAAGAAAGCGGAGGCCAGAAGAGGAAATGGGAAGGAAAACTGGAAGGTGGTTCTCAAAAACAGCCAGTTCCGAGTTATCAACCTCGAGGTGATTTAAGGAAGACTGAGAGCAAGTGGTGTGAAAGATGCCGTCGAAAACACGTTGGAAACTGTGATATGAGTACCCCGTCTCTTATGTGTTATCAGTACGGGAAAACAGGGCATATGGCTTGAGATTGTTTAGAGAAAAGTCGTGTATGTTTCAATTGCGGAGAAAGCGGTCATATCCGCCCGGATTGTCCAAAGCCGAGAACCGATTCACGCCACAGACTCCGAGGGCGGGACGAGGTGATAATCGAGGCGATAGACGAGATAGAGGCGGTGGAAACGTTAGAACTCGATCTTTTCAGATGACCATGGAGGAGGCTAGAGAGCGACCAGATGTGATTACAGGTATCTTTAGCCTAAATTCTCTTCGAGCTCGTATGGTATTTGATACTGGTGCTTCGGTTTTTTTATATATGTACCTTTTGCGTCTCGAATTAATGTCCTGATATCTGATATGAATGAGAGTTTGATAGTTGATGTTGTTGACGGGAGGGATGTTATAGTAAATAGTCATTATATAAATTGTTGGCTTGAAATCAACGGAATTTCTTTCCTTATTGCTTTAAAGCTGATAACTACTTGTGTGTTTGATGTGATAGTTGGAATGGACTGGTTAGACGATAATAGAGAAATATGGATTATCATGGAAAAACTATTTCTGTGAGAACTTCGAACGGGTCCCGAACGTTAATACGAGGTGAGCGCCATTTTCAACATATTGCGGTTGTATCTTTCGCGAGAGCGTGAAGGTATATTGAAAGAGGTGCCCTTTTATTTATGGCACATGTTACTCCAAAAAATCCGAACATTTCATTGTGAAGGATTGTAACATCCGTGTTTTGGGCATAGGAGTTTCGGGCTTAAACCTACAAATAAAATTTATTTTGTAAATAAAGAAAACAAATTAATAACTAATTTAATATCTTGTTATATTTTATATGGTGAATAAATGAGCCAAATATAGTTTTAAAATCAAATTATAACCAAATGTGAGAAATTTTGTCATAAGGACTGAAAGTGTCAATTTGGCCAAACTTACCCTAAGTAAAATTGACTAGTCATGGATTTAGAAAATTTGAAGATATATTAAAGGAATTGAGGTGGAGTTTAAATTAGGTCTAATAACTCCTTGAATTTCATTAAGGACCTAGATTGTGAAGAATTTTAGTGTAAGGGACCATTTGTGTCAATTTGGGAAACTAAGGGTTAGTGTTGACCTAGAGAATGACTCAAGTGAAATGAATATTTATATTGGGGGCATATGTATGAATATGGAGACTTCTAATGAGAATAATGGACTTTTGGGGTCTTGGGTGAAAAAGGACCAAACTATAGGGACTAGTTTTGCCAATTATGAAAGATATCAAGTTTTAGAGAAGGGTTTCCCCCCATTTCAGCATAATTCACGTGATTTGAGAGAGGAGGAGGAGAGGATATGGCGATTTTCTAAAAGTTCTTAAGAGATTTGAGCTTGGATTTGATAATTCTTGCAAACCTTGAAGTGTCCTAGCAATCTAAGGTATAAACCCTTCATCTTCTAGCTTTGAATTCGAATTAGGGTTTGGGGTTTTGACTCAATTCGAGATTTATGGTGGGATGAGGTTATTCCTATGATTCCCCAATGTTTATTTGATGTTTCTAAGTTGATTGGAGTCTATATTCAATCCATGGATGCTCTAGATTCAATTGCTTGATTTGTTTGGGTGTTATGAACCCTAGATTTTGGGCATTTGATGAATAGTTGAAGAATCTAGAAATTAATGGATGATTATGGTTGTTTTGGATGAGGGGATTCATTTCTTTTGATTCCCTAAGGATTCCAACCTTTGATTTGTAGTCTTAAACCATGAATCACTATAAAATGAGAATTGGGTGTTGAAATGGGTTTTATTCATGTAGATTATGATTGGATCTCTTGTTTAATGTATGGATGAATGAGTTTAATTTATCAATTTGGATGTATAAGTGGAGTGAGGATCATTTCCTAATGATTCCATGGAATGGAAGAAGGAATCTGCACTTGTAATCATCAATTGTAAGAATGGAATTGGGTATTCCATGGTTTAAGCTTATAGAGTGAAGTTGTGATCATTGCATGTAATTGATTCATTTGAAATGGTTTTGAAAAGTTTAATTGAGTCTAATGATGTGTATTTTGGGAAGGAATAATATCCTTTTGATGTCCATGAGTTTTGGGAAGAATCGAAACTTGAATTGGGTAAAAAATGAGTGAAAATGACCAAAATCAAAGCTGCACCTGGGCGTAACACGACCCGTGCTGTATAAGCACGACCCGTGTTGTCCTTACAATGAGTTACACGACCCGTGTAACCCTTTACACGACCCATGTTGGCCTCTATCCGGATTTTGGGAACTTGTTTGGTTTTGAGCTTTACGGTTTAGGCATTGGGTCCTTGTTTTAATGCCAATGTTTGGGAATGTTTTAACAAAATTTTCCTTATATTAGAGGGTCACATCACAACTAGTATCTTTTGTGTGTGTTATCAAATACTTTGGGTGAGTTTACCGGGAGTACACATCACAACTAGTATCTTTTGTGTGTGTTATCAAATACTTTTCATGAATAATATTATGTGCAATGCGTTATATGATTACTACTTGTGCATTGCATGAAAATGAGTTTCTAAAGATGTTTTCAAATGAAGGTTATGATGATGTTTTAAAAGATGCTTTGAGCATCCTATTTGTGCATTGCATTGCATATAGGATGGGATTGATCGAGTGAACCTTATGATGAAGATGAAATGATTGTCCCAGATTTAGGGAAATCATGATTGTCCCGGATTTAGGGAAATCAAGCGCAAAATGCCCAAAATGAGATGTTTGTCCCGGATTTAGGGAAAACCGTTCCCGACAATAGGGAACCGCATGAGGGAGTTGCTAACCCTCATGGGGCTAGTGTGATGGCCACTAGTCCTAGTTTTGCCTATACAGGGATCAAGTGGCATGCTTTGTGTGTGTCATTCGTGAACTTAGGTAGGTGTCATTGAGGTGGTTGGACTTTTATGAGATGGACGTCGGTTTGGGATAGTTGTATCATGCAATGCATTTGCATATCATAACTATCCATTTTTTAGTAAATCTTTATGATGTCTTAAACAACTTTTAAAGTGTGTGTCAAAACTATTTTTGGAGGTTTGTCTCGAGTGTGGTAGTTTACTGCCCACTCTGAATGGGTCAACCTCGGGTAAGCTCACTAGGCATTTCAATTTCCTAACTTATTTTGATGTGTACTCAGGTTGAGAAGTTTAGATGACTTTAGAAGAGCTGGCGTTAGAAGGCCACGGTTTGTGTGGTTTCATTTGAGCTATGTAATGGTATTTGAATTGTTACAACCTCGCTCTTTTACAAACCAAGATGTTTTATCTAAAATGGGACCAAAAGATGTTTTCCGCAACTTAAATCTAGATTATCATTCATTAAACCCCATGTGTTTTTAAATTGGTTTTGAAAGAAAATGACTTATATGAAGATGTTGAAATTGAAGTTTTCACTAAAGAATGATTTTTGGAATAATGATGATAAACCATGGGTTAAAATGATGTTTTATGAAAAGCCTTAAGCGATGGTGTTTCAATTTGGTATCAGAGCATGAGTTTAAGTGAACTAGGTACTAGGAGTAGTGCTAACACTTAAACTATGATGCTCTTAAGGATGTTTGACCTCTTAAGTAGTTGGCCTTTAGAACTTAGTGGTAAATGCTTGCTTGTGATTTAGTTCCAACCATTTAATTAGTAAATTCGGTTTGGCAAGAGGAATATTCTTGCCAAGAGGATGCATGCATGAGGATTCTTAAGTGGATATGAAGTGCAACCTTGAAGAATCAAGAGTACGTGGCAACATGAGGAGCAACTTAGTGTGAATGGCAACTTCTAAGGATGATAGAAGGCGAATAAAGGGACAACTTATATTAGATGAAGCACGAAGCGTAGTAGGATTTCGAGGTGGTTGACCTTGAGGAGTCGATTAAGGGATAAAGGGGTGTTAGAAGACTAGTGGAATCGTAGTGTCAACTTTGGGCAAGCAATGAGCATGATGAGCATGGTGTTAGTGAAGTGGATGGTAGGTGAAGACTTGGAGCTGTTGAAGAAATTCTTTGTCGTGACCCTTAAACCTTTCGTCGTTACCATTACCTTCTTTTAAGACCCATCCGACATCTTTTTAGTGTTCAAGTTGGTGACCTTGCCTTAGCTCTAGAAGACTAAGTGTATGTAAGAGTAGCATGGTTTGCGCCTTAATACCTGAACTAGAGAAACCTTAATGTAAGACCCAAGAAGGACTTAGATCATTTGATTCTTTGGTAGTTAGCAATGGCTTAGTGACCAATGGAACCTTATGAGAATAGTGATTTACTAATTCATGTTAGGGTGAAGAGACATGGATGCATGATGAGACTAGAGGCCATAGGATCAAACCGTTAATCACCTTGGGGTATGTGAAGTAGTGAATAACCTACCATAATAAGAACTAAAGAATGACGTAAGGCCAATATTTTCCAAAGTATTGTTAAAAATTTGAGAAAATTTTTGTAAACGGTTTTGAACAAGTATATCTTACGCAATGCAAGACTTTTATAGAAATAAATGACAAAGGGGCCATCATGAATCGGTAGGAATACCTGGGATTGATGATCTCTTTGGAATTTTGTTAATAAATTCAATGAAAATATATCCATAGATAAATTTAAAACTTTATTGTTTTATATAAAGTGTACGAATTCGAAAGTGTATTTCTTTTCACAAAGGTTGATTAAAATTTTCTCATAAAGAACGATCTCTTCAAAACATTTATCACAAAGTTGAGTGTTCCAATCTTTTTGGAGAACAAGGGGTCGAGTGGAAAAAGATTCAAGTTTGATAATTCCATGCTTTAAAGGAAAACATTTTTGAAAAGAAACCCGAGATAAGTAATTTTTGAAGTAAAAAAATTTATAAAGTGAAATTTATAATACTCTAAATTTTATAATATTTTAAAGCTAAAAACATGAATAACCTTGGAGATTTTGTAAAGGGGTACTTAATTCCTTATCGGTGATTCCGGGGACGGAATCCTTTTAAGGGGTGGATAATTGTAACATCCGTGTTTTGGGCCTAGGAGTTGTGGGCTTAAACCTACAAATAAAATTTATTTTGTAAATAAAGGAAACAAATTAATAACTAAATTTAATATCTTGTTATATTTTATATGGTGAATAAATGAGCCAAATATAGTTTTAAAATCAAATTATAACCAAATGTGAGAAATTTTGTCATAAGGACTAAAAGTGTCAATTTGGCCAAACTTACCCTAACTAAAATTGACTAGTCATGGATTTAGAAAATTTGAAGATATATTAAAGGAATTGAGGTGGAGTTTAAATTAGGTCTAATAACTCCTTGAATTTCATTAAGGACCTATATTGTGAAGAATTTTAGTGTAAGGGACCATTTGTGTCAATTTGGGAAACTAAGGGTTAGTGTTGACCTAGAGAATGACTCAAGTGAAATGAATATTTATATTGGGGGCATATGTATGAATATGGAGACTTCTAATGAGAATAATGGACTTTTGGGGTCTTGGGTGAAAAAGGACCAAACTATAGGGACTAGTTTTGCCAATTATGAAAGATATCAAGTTTTAGAGAAGGGTTTCCCCCATTTCAGCATAATTCACGTGATTTGAGAGAGGAGGAGGAGAGGAGATGGCGATTTTCTAAAAGTTCTTAAGAGATTTGAGCTTGGATTTGATAATTCTTGCAAACCTTGAAGTGTCCTAGCAATCTAAGGTTTAAACCCTTCATCTTCTAGCTTTGAATTCGAATTAGGGTTTTGGGTTTTTAATCAATTCGAGATTTATGGTGGGATGAGGTTATTCCTATGATTCCCCAATGTTTATTTGATGTTTCTAAGTTGATTGGAGTCTATATTCAATCCATGGATGCTCTAGATTCAATTGCTTGATTTGTTTGGGTGTTATGAACCCTAGATTTTGGGCATTTGATGAATAGTTGAAGAATCTAGAAATTAATGGATGATTATGGTAGTTTTGGATGAGGGGATTCATTTCTAATGATTCCCTAAGGATTCCAACCTTTGATTTGTAGTCTTAAACCATGAATCACTAGAAAATGAGAATTGGGTGTTGAAATGGGTTTTATTCATGTAGATTATGATTGGATCTCTTGTTTAATGGATGGATGAATGAGTTTAATTTATCAATTTGGATGTATAAGTGGAGTGAGGATCATTTCCTAATGATTCCATGGAATGGAAGAAGGAATCTGCACTTGTAATCATCAATTGTAAGAATGGAATTGGGTATTCCATGGTTTAAGCTTATAGAGTGAAGTTGTGATCATGGCATGTAATTGATTCATTTGAAATGGTTTTGAATAGTTTAAATGAGTCTAATGATGTGTATTTTGGGAAGGAATAATGTCCTTTTGATGTCCATGAGTTTTGGGAAGAATCGGAACTTGAATCGGGTAAAAAATGAGTGAAAATGATCAAAATCGGAGCTGCACATGGGCGTAAGAAGACCCGTGCTGTATAAGCACGACCCGTGTTGTCCTTACAGTGAGTTACACGACCCGTGTAACCCCTTACACGACCCGTGTTGGCCTCTGTCCGGATTTTGGGCACTTGTTGGGTTTTGAGCTTTACGGTTTGGGCATTGGGTCCTTGTTTTAATGCCAATCTTTGGGAATGTTTTAACTAAGATTTTCCTTATATTAGAGGGTCAAGGACTTCATTTTGGATGATGTATGATTGTTTCTTCTTAGTTCTAAAGAAGTAATTATATTGCAACTTTTAGATGAAACGAGTATGATATCTTCCGTTCTTGTATTGTAGGAAGGAGATATGTTGTAGTGACTTGGAGGTGAGACTAAGGACTTGAGCTAGCACTCAATTAAGAGGATGTGATGGATGAGATGAATGTCTAGGAGCGCCTCCAAATGCTTCAACCTTGTGTGGAGTTAGTGTTGACTCGTCAGTTGACTTTGGGTGAGTTTACCGGGAGTTCACAACGCCTAGTGATATCAAGAATTTTAGGCGTTGTTGAGCCCTATTCTTGGAGAAATTATATCAAATATATCTTGGTATTCTCACTTTTCGTGTCAGGACTTGTTTGGAAGAAAAGAATGAAAACAAGGTGTAACACCCCAATTTCACAATTTCAAAAATTCATTTATTATTAAGGTTTCAAATAAAATATTTATTCTAAAAGTAAAACTGTTCAACATATTACTCAAATCAACAGCGGAAACATTTGCAAATACTAATATAGTTCGTTAAAATAATTCTCTTGTATGCGATGCGCCGCCGTCATGCCTTGCCCTTCCCTTTGTCATTTGAAATACCTGAAATGTTATAAAATCAACGGGTAAGCTTAAAGCTTAGTGAGTCTACAAGTTACCATACATGCCCACACATTAAACAACCCGTCCTCGAGAACGACCCGACCCTACCCGCCATACAACAGCTACGGGCGTCCATCATACAACAGCTATGGACACGGGAAGGTTCTACCCATCATACAATAGCTATGGGTTCCTGGTTATGGCCCAGCCATCATACAACAGCTATGGGACAACGCAATAGTCCAACTCGCCATACAACAGCTACGAGGGGACACGCATCATTACTGAGACCAACAACAAATAACCACAGATATAGAGAAAATCATATAACTGTAAATAACACACAAGATGCCTAACATGCAACATCATATAGTAAGGTGAGGATACTCACCTGGTTCGAAACCGTGTAGATATTCTTATTATCCCCACTTAGCTCGTCCACACACCTAAATCTCACACACATACAACATATCAATTATTGACCGGCTCTTACAGACCTTCCTAAAGGTTAGACTGAATATTTGCCATCAAACCGTGGTCAAAACTAAGTTCCTGGTCAAACAGTCGCTCGCCGCGGCATGGCTCCTCATCCTACGCGCCGCGGCTATCATCGAATAAACACTGGGTTTCAACCGACTCTGCGCCACTGACATAGCCTGTCCGCGTCGCGGCTCGTAACTTTCCAAAATATTTTTAGCGTTTAACAGTGCATCAATCGGCTAGGGTTTCACTCCAAACCCTTCCTGAGATCAGAAACTACCCTAAGATCACTTCCTTAGGGACATGCAAGTCTATTCATGTCCTTAGTCTAACCCTCAGGGTTACAAGTCATCTAAGACTACTACTTAAGGAATAACACCATAAAAACGGGATAAACTGAAATATCAGAAGGTAGATCCTCTTACCTTGCTTCTGGAAAACAGAGAAATGCACCCGATCGACTACAGCCTTCCCCCACGTTGTATCTCTTCCTTCAAACCTCCAAAGCCTTGGAACCAAAGAGTCTCTGCTGAAACCAGACGTCTCTGCTCCAGAAAACTCCCAAAAACATGAAACCTAGGGCTAGGTCTCTTTATATAGGCGTTTAAATCCGAATTAGGGTTTTTCACTTTTGAGGCGCACCGCGTCGCGGGATCTTTAGAACCGCGCCACGCGTACAAATCCTTTGCGATTCTAGACTCTTCCTAAAGCCGCGCCGCGGATTCCTTCGGGCCGTGACTCGGCAGAACGGGTCTTACAATTCGCTCACACTTAACTGGATTTCGTCCCCGAAATCTGTGCCGGTAAATAATTCTGGATAATGCCTCCGCATTTCCTCCTCCGGTTCCCAAGTCCATTCGGACCCTTTTCGATGCTGCCACTGAACCTTAACTAATCCTATTGTTTTATTTCGTAAAGTCTTTATCTTCCTTTCAATGATGGCAATTGGTCGCTCCACATAATTTAGGCGTTCATCTAATTGAATATCCTCCAAAGGTACTATTGTAGATTCTTCAGTAACACACTTTCTGAGCTGCGAAACGTGGAACGTGTCGTGAATCTGACTAAGCTGCTCGGGCAGCTCCAACCGGTAGGCTACCTTACCTACACGGGTGACAATTCGATATGGTCCAATGTACCTAGGGCCAAGCTTTCCTCGCTTCCTAAAACGAATAACTCCCTTCCAAGGTGACACCTTAAGAAGAACATAATCCCCAACTTGAAACTCGAGATCGGGCCGTCGCCTATCTGCATAACTTTTCTGTCGACTCTGAGCCGTTAACAACCTCTCCCGAACCTTCTGAATTAACTCAGTTGTCTTGATTACTACCTCAGTACTACCCAATACCCGCTGGCCAACCTCGCCCCAGGAAATAGGAGTCCGACATTTCCTTCCATATAACATCTCAGAGGGAGCCCTGCCGATGCTCGCGTGATAACTGTTATTATAGGAAAACTCAGCTAGAGGGAGATGGGAATCCCAACTCCCGCCAAAATCAATAACGCATGCCCTAAGCATATCTTCCAATGTTTGAATCGTCCTTTCACTCTGCCCATCAGTCTGAGGGTGATATGCCGTGCTGAAATGAAGACGAGTGCCTAATTCCTCATGAAACTTCTTCCAAAACCTAGACGTAAATCGAACATCCCGGTCCGATATCACCGAGACCGGTATACCATGCCGAGAGATAATCTCGTCTACATAGACCTTAGCCAATTCCTTTGCAGAGAAGGTTTCTTGAATGGGGAGGAAATGAGCACTTTTAGTCAACCTATCCACGATAACCCAAATAGCGTCCATATGTCGAGGGGTTCTTGGTAACTTCGTGATGAAATCCATTGTGATATTCTCCCATTTCCATTCTGGGATCTCAAGAGGCTGCAATTTACCATGAGGCCGTTGGTGCTCGGCCTTGACCCTACGACAGGTCATGCATTTTTCGACAAACCAAGCTACATCCCTCTTCATGCCTGGCCACCAATAATATTCGCGCAGATCCCTATACATTTTAGTTTGCTCCAGGGTGGATAGAGAACTTGGATTTATGTGCCTCCTCCAAGAGGGTCGGACAAACCCCGCCCATATTCGGTACCCAAATCCTCTCATGGCAAGTTAACAAATCTCTACTATCTTTGACCATAGCTGCCAACTGACCCAAAATTCTCTCACCTTTCTGATTCTCGCTCTTGCTTGCTTCCACCTGAGCCTTCCTTATCAACTCAAGTAGCGGTGTCACAATTGTCATCCTTAAACAAACGCCCCGAAGAGGTGCACCTGAAGTCTTACGGCTTAACGCATCCGCTACCACATTGGCCTTTCTAGGGTGGTAGTGTATCTCACAATCATAGTCTTTCAATACATCTAACAATCTTCTCTGTCTCATATTGAGGTTTGCCTGATCCATCAGGTACTTCAAACTCTTGTGGTCCGTGAAGATGGTGCACTTCACTCCATACAAATAGTGTCTCCAAATCTTGAGAGCGAAGACCACCGCTCCCAATTCCAAATCATGAGTAGGGTAGTTAGCTTCATGGGGCTTCAACTGTCGCGAGGCGTACGCAATCACCCTGCCTCGTTGCATTAAAACTGCCCCCAATCCCGAGATAGATGCATCGCAATAAACTACCATATCCTCCATGCCTTCAGGCAAGGTCAAAACTGGAGCTTCACACAATTTCCGCCGCAAGGTCTCAAAAGCCTGATGCTGCTCCTCTCCCCACCGAAAAACAGCGTTTTTCTTAGTTAGCCGAGTCAAAGGTACCGCAACCTTTGAGAAGTCTTGGATGAAACGGCGGTAATAACTAGCCAGACCCAAGAAACTTCTAATTTCAGAGGGAGTCTTCAGAACCTCCCACCGCATCACGGCCTCCACCTTAGCCGGGTCTACCATGATTCCTTGCTCATTTACAATGTGGCCCAAAAACTGAACCTCCCGTAGCCAAAAGTCACACTTGGATAATTTTGTATAAAGCTTCTCCTTTCTTAAGGTCTCTAATACTTCCTTTAAGTGTTGTTCATGTTGCTCCCTGCTCCGAGAGTAGACTAAGATGTCGTCAATGAAAACTATAACTGACCGATCCAACATCGGTCGACATACTCGATTCATTAAGTCCATAAAAGCTGCAGGGGCATTGGTTAGTCCGAACGACATCACTACAAACTCGAAGTGGCCGTACCTCGTCCTAAAAGCCGTTTTCGGGATGTCTTCCTCCCGTACTCGCATTTGATGGTATCCTAACCGCAAATCAATTTTTGAGAACCACGAGGCGCCCTGCAATTGATCGAATAAGTCGTCGATGCGAGGTAATGGATATCGATTCTTCACCGTAAGCTTGTTCAGCTCACGATAATCTATGCACATCCTATTGGAACCATCCTTCTTCTTAACAAACAAAATAGGCGCTCCCCACGGTGAGCAACTGAGTCGAATAAATCCCTTATCTAATAATTCCCGAAGTTGAATAGACAACTCCAGCATTTCTGGAGGCGCAAGACGATACGGTGGTTTAGCTATTGGAGCTGCACCGGGAGTTAACTCGATCTTAAATTCCACCTGTCTCTCTGGCGGTACGCCAGGCAGGTCCTCGGGAAAAATATCAGGAAAATCCCGAACCACTGGCATATCACCTGCTTTCTGCTATGGTTTCCTTTCTCGTGCGTCTACAACATAAGCCACAAATCCCGAACCTCCATGCTGAAAATGTCTGCGTGCCCTAGCAGCTGAACAGAAAACTGCACCTCGATTCTTTCTCTCGCCCTGCACAACCAGCTCTCCCCCACTTGGGGTTTGAATCCACACTCGCTTGTTTTTACAATCGATCCATGATTCATGCTGACCCATCCAATCCATACCGATGATGACTCGAGAGTCACTCAACGGTATAGGGATGAGATCGATCGAAAACTTTATTCCTTGAATCACTACTTCGCATCCCCGATAAACACTAGTCGCTTGCACCGCTTTATCATCCGCAATTTCTACTTCTAACGCCCGATGAAGAGTTCCTAAAGCAATACCGAAACTCTTTCCCAACGCGGCAGACATAAAAGAATGACTAGCACCCGAATCAAATAGTGCAAAGGTAGGCGTAGAGTTGACTAAGAATGTTCCTAATCAAAGCATAATAGTCATATTAATTATGCACACAACAAACACGAGGCAAGTAAAGAAAGAGTACCTGTGACGACGTCGGGCGTATCCTGTGCCTCATCGGCGGTCATGACGAATGCTCGACCCTTGGTCTTAAGGGCTTCCTCTTTCCCCTGCCTACCATCGGTAATCCGGAGTGTAGTGGGTGCCGGATTTTGAACCACTCCTTGAGTCAGACGGGGATATTGAGCCTTGAAGTGGCCTACCTGATTGCAATTAAAACAAATCTTGACCTCTTGCCGACAATCTTTAGCATAGTGGCCCTTCTTTCCACACTTATGGCATATTAGCACCCAGCAGCGCCCCTCATGATTCCTTCCACACTTACCACACTTACCCTGGCTCCTTTGCCCTTACTTTCCCTTATCTGTCCCTCGAAATTTCTTCGACACTTGCTGAGTCTGAGTAGGCGCCGGATGCTTCTGCTTTTGTTGGGTTTCCAGTTCCAACTCTCGGGCCCGAGCGGCCGCTATCATATCGGTAACAGTTTGGTGCCTAGCAGCAGACACAAATTCCCGAATGTCTGTACGAAGCATCGCTAAGTATCGTGTCATCCTCATGCGCTCAGTTGCCGCAAACTCTGGACAGAAGAGTGCTCGCTCATTAAACTTTTTGGTGATCTCATTCACCGTCTCAGTAGTCTGGGCCAGATTTAGGTATTCCTGCGCCAAGCGTTCCATTTCCACCTGTGGAACATACTCCAGTTTGAATTGTTCCTTAAACTGCGGCCATGTAATGGCATCCAACTGAGCAGGAGTGAGATCTTTCGTTCGTATCTCCCACCAATCCTTCGCACCCTCTCTTAAAAGATTCGCCGCAAACGTTACCTTGGAGTTCTCCGGACAGGAACATGTGCGGAAAGCACCCTCCACCGCGAAAATCCACCGCATGCTAACAATCGGGTCCCTGCCCCCATCGAACATCGGAGGCGAACAAGCCGAAAAGTCCTTATAACTTGTATCCCTAGCACGTGATGTGCCCTGAGTAGCCAGTCGCTCCTCGAGCATTGCCCATAGCTCAGCGTTAATCGTAACAAAGAACTGAGGTATCGCAGCCAACACTTCTCGCGAAACCTCTTCCGCTATCAGGTTGCAGAGATTTTCATCAGTCGGTCCTCCCCCACTCGAGGCACCCGCATCTGGTCCACCGTTACTTCGAGTGACTGCCATTCTGAAATGCGCAACAGTTTCAATATCAATACCCGGGTCACTCCTATCTACCCAACTACTTGACTTTCTAGGACTTTGGTTGACTACTCTTGACTCAAGCGTGAATCATGTGCTCTCGGTAATACTGGCCTGGTACTACCTTCCACACCTATTCGCCCTTGTTCCAAGTTCGTCAATCATCATCCTAAAATGTCACACGCACTAAACCATTTCTTATGACTCATGTGGTCATGCACCGTGGTTCCTAGTCTTTTGATCTAACTCTCCATCTCATACGTGCCTAAGAGAACTATTGCTAATGTCGTCGAGTCGCCTCACGGACGCACAGCCGTACACAATCGGAATAAGATAGACGTTTGAATAACTGATCTACCCTAAAGTCACAACCAAACAAGGAACAGCCAGTATGGCCAGACCAAGAATTCTCAGGCTATCTTACCCTAATTGTATATAACCTACCAGCATTCACTAAGCAATCTAACGACAGTAGCATAAAATTCCAAAGCAGCACATATGGCACAAAACAGTCTACAGAGCATATTATCCAGGTAACTTTACATCCTAGCACAATACATTTTATCACATAACACAAACTTGGCATGGGTAATTGGGAATCACAAAACTTACTTGAGCTCGGCTGACGGTTCGCATCGCATCTTCTTTTACTTTAACTTAACCTTCCAAAAACATTTTCTTAACAAAATCGCTCAGTCCTAAGTTTGAGTTTGGATTCCCAATACAGTTCATCCAAATCCCTCAAACCAAGGCTCTGATACCAATTTGTAACACCCCAATTTCACAATTTCAAAAATTCATTTATTATTAAGGTTTCAAATAAAATATTTATTCTAAAAGTAAAACTGTTCAACATATTACTCAAATCAACAGCGGAAACATTTGCAAATACTAATATAGTTCATTAAAATAATTCTATTGTATGCGATGCGCCGCCGTCATGCCTTGCCCTTCCCTTTGTAATTTGAAATACCTGAAATGTTATAAAATCAACGGGTAAGCTTAAAGCTTAGTGAGTCCACAAGTTACCATACATGCCCACACATCAAACAACCCGTCCTCGAGAACGACCCAACCCTACCCGCCATACAACAGCTACGGGCGTCCATCATACAACAGCTATGGACACGGGAAGGTTCTACCCATCATACAACAGCTATGGGTTCCCGGTTATGGCCCAGCCCATCATACAACAGCTATGGGACAAGGCAATAGTCCAACTCGCCATACAACAACTACGAGGGGACACGCATCAGTACTGAGCCCAACAACAAATAACCACAGATATAGAGCAAATCATATAACTGTAAATAACACACAAGATGCCTAACATGCAACATCATATAGTAAGGTGAGGATACTCACCTGGGTCGAAACTGTGTAGATATTCTTTAATATCCCCACTTAGCTCGTCCACACACCTGAATCTCACACACATACAACATATCAATTATTGACCGGCTCTTACAGACCTGCCTAAAGGTTAGACTCAATATTTGCCATCAAACCGTGGTCAAAACTAAGTTCCTGGTCAAACAGTCGCTCGCCGCGGCATGGCTCCTCATCCTACACGCCGCGGCTATCATCGAATAAACACGGCGTTTCAGCCGAGTCCGCGCCGCTGACATAGCCTGTCTGCGTCGCGGCTCGTATCTTTCCAAAATGTTTTTAGCGTTTAACAGTGCATCAATCGGCTAGGGTTTCACTCCAAACCCTTCCTGAGATCAGAAACTACCCTAAGATCACTTCCTTAGGGACATGCAAGTCTATTCATGTCCTTAGTCTAACCCTCAGGGTTACAAGTCATCTAAGACTACTACTTAAGGAATAACACCATAAAAACGGGATAAACTGAAATATCAGAAGGTAGATCCTCTTACCTTGCTTCTGGAAAACAGAGAAATGCACCCGATCGACTACAGCCTTTCCCCACGTTGTATCTCTTCCTTCAAACCTCCAAAGCCTTGGAACCAAAGAGTCTCTGCTGAAACCAGACGTCTCTGCTCCAGAAAACTCCCAAAAACATGAACCCTAGGGCTGGGTCTCTTTATATAGGCGTTTAAATCCGAATTACGGTTTTTCACTTTTGAGGCGCACCGCGTCGCGGGATCTTTAGAACCGCGCCGCGCGTACAAATCCTTTGTGATTCTAGATTCTTCCTAAAGCCGCGCCGCAGATTCCTTCGGGCCGTGACTCGGCGGAACGGGTCTTACACAAGGACTAAAAGCGTGCAAATTGGAGAAGTTTGGAAATGAATGAAAAATCAAGAAAATACGTACGCGCGCCGCGGAAATCAAGAATGCGCGACGCGGGTCCAAGGCGGTGGAACACATTCAAATGCTGAAAAAACGGGAAAGGATTATTACGCGCGCCGCGGGATCCTTATTTGCGCGGCACGGCTGCGGGAAATTTGCAACTATAAATAGAGGCATTTCCAGCCGAAAACCCTAGCAAAGTCCGGGTGTAAAATCGAACTTGAAGTTCTTTGACTCCAAGATTTCGTTTCAGCAACTTCTCAATTGGTATTTTATGTTTTAGAATATAATTTCCTTTTAGTAGCAAGTAGCATTTGTAGCTAAACTCTTTGGGAGTGACAACCACTGACTTTGAGCACTTTAGTTTTCTTTTTTATATCATTGGTTACTGTATTCGGTTTTGGTTAATGAAAATCATTTGGTTACAATTAATCTTAGTTTTTCGGTGTTTTCATGCTTGTTTTTGGTTTTGAATGATTGTGCTTGTTTGGATTGTGTTTGGATGTGTTTGAGACCTTGTTTGGGACTGTTTCCCTTGCTGAAATCAGTAGCCAACTAGGGTAGCTTTAGGTATTGAACTTTGGCCAGTTACTGTTCAGTTGGACTGTAGCTATTGGTTTAGGTTATACCTTGTTTTTTTTTTATGTTTTAGATGCCATTGTTTGCTTCTGATTCAGAGATGTACTTCTGATTTCAGAAAGTAACTAGGTTTGTTTGAGTTGAGTTTAGCTTATGCTTGGCTTGACTTTGCTTGTTTATTGCTTTTGGATAATAGTAGTCAAGAACTTAGGAACTAGATCCTCCGACTATAGCATGACACTACAAGTTGGTAATCTGTCATCTGATCTGAGCACGAAGCTCCTGCGGATCGACCCTGACTACCACTGTGCTAGTGTGTGTGTTAGGTTTTTCTTTATTTTTGACCGCACGACGACCTAGGCATGTCAAATTTTGGTGCCGTTGTCGGGGAGTTGTGAGCTCAGATTAGGTGATTTGTAGGATCCTTTAGTTTTTGAGTTTCATTTTGGTAGTATTTTGATTTTGATTTCCTCGAGTGTATGCATTAGTGCATGCGTAACCGCAGGGGTGGGCAACTATCCCCTTTGCATTTTGATCCTGAGATTGAGCGAACCGCGCGCAGAATCCGTGCACGTAGGCGTTCCAATATCATGAGTTTTAGTAATACTAGCAGTAGTGTAGAACATGTTACCCAGGAACCTTCGGGTGAGGCAACAGGGATGTCATTTATTCCCCCAGTTTCATAGTTTCATTTCAGGAGCATGAGTGCTTCTGGTGGTGCAGTTTCAGCCCCTGCACCCATACCATCATGCACTCCGCCATCTATCCCACCATTTACACCGGTATCACAACCACAATCTACCAATCCATTCACTTCTACTATCTCCTGGGGAGTGCCGACTTGTGAGGGTACCCCAGTGACTAGACAGCAGACATCAACTTCTCAACCTTTTTCACAACCACAATCATCACTCTTTAAACCGCAACCTACTTTTCAATCTACACAACCACAACAATACCAAAAACCTCCTCAGCAACAGTACCATTATTCAGAAGCAGAGGAGAGATATGATGAAGAAGAGGAAGGCTGGGTTCCACCACAGCAACCATGGAACCGAGGTCAGGGACCTCTCAGAAGAACACAACAGCATCAACAACCACCAGGTCAGCAAGGGTATAAGGATCATCACACATACGGTAACCCTGCTCAACCTTTATATTTCGCACAACCGAGAAGGCAATCGGTTGCATCACATTTCCAGCCACGGAAATATGATGATTCGTCGCCAATTTATATTCCTGATAATATTGAATCTCAAGTAGAAATAAGTCCTCAGTTGTTATAGGGATATTGCCAGAGTTTAGGGGGTACAAGCAGGACGACCCATACAATCATCTATATGAGTTTCTAGCTATCGCCAATGCTAATAACCCTAGAAACACTAATAGGAACATATTTAGGCTTAGGTTATTCCCATTCACTCTTAAGGATAAAGCCAAATATTGGTTTACTTCCTTGCCGTCTAATAGCATCACGATATGGGATCAGCTCAAGGCCAAGTTCCTACAAGAGTTCTATCCAGCTAGCAAGACAACAGAAATTAGGAGGATTATTCAGGACTTTCAGCAAAAACCAGGGGAGGATTTCCACGAGCATTTGATCGGTTGAAGGAATTATTACGATCCTGCCCGCATCACGAGGTTCCTATGTGGCAGTTAGTTAAGTTATTCTTTGAAGGAGTCAGTGAAACGCATCAGGCCATGATAAATGCCTCCTCAAGTGGGACATTTATGTGGCAAGACCCAGAAGAAGCTTGGCAGTTCTTGGAGCAATTAAGTAATGGTTCCAAAGCAAATTTTCCACCAGGAAGACTGTAGGTACGGCAGCAGCAGTGGGAGTCGATGCCGACTGGAAAAAGGAAGTAAAGAAGGAAATAAGTGAACTGAATAAGAAGTTTGACAGGCTCATGTCAATGCTGCAGAATGGACCGCAGGGTCCATCACAAGAAGGTCAAGGAGGACCGAAAACTCAGGAGGCAAACCAAGTCTATGGCCAGGGTCAAGGCCAGTATAATAATGGACGACCCTATAGGCCATATAATCAAGGGCAGCAACAGAACTTCAATAATCAAAGGCAAAATAATTACCAAGGTCAATGAACCAATCAGCCTAGACCATATTAGCCTGCAAATAATAATGGAAATACAAATGGGAACGGCAGCAACAATAACAATAGGGGGCCCAATAATGTTGTTAACAATGCCCCAGGGACTCAAGAAGATATGGTTGCCAAAATGTATGAAATGTTCAGTGCTACTCAGCAGCAGTCCCAAGCTAATGCGAAAGCTATAGCAAACATGGAAAGGCAAATTGGCCAGATAGCTGAGGATCAGCGAAAAAGAGACAATGGAATGTTGCCAAGTGCCACTAAAGTCAATCCAACTCATGGGTAGCGGGCTGGAAAAGAGCATGTTAACACTGTCGAATCTGAATGGAGAAAGGTTACTTTGGAAGATTTATTTAAATTAGGAAGTGAAGTGGAACTTGAGAAAGGAGAAAAAGTTCAAGAAAAATTGGAAATTAAAGAAGAAAGTAAGGATAAGGAAGAAAAGGAAATTCCTGTTGAGGAGGGAACTCAACCAAAAGTGGACAAGGAGGTCCAGGAAGAAAAGCAGTCAGTGATAGCAGGAATCAAGCAAAGAAAAAAGGATAAGAAAGGGAAGAAGAAACAAGAAGCGCCTGAATTGACTGGGCCATCGATAAACCAACCTTTATGGGATGAACTCAAGGACGCTCCTGAGGATACAAAAATTGTTCAGGAGATGTGCAAGGAAAATGGAGAAAGTAAGATTCCCACTCCTAAAACTGTAAAGTTGACAATTAATGACAGTGAGGCATTGTTGGGGACACTGCCTAAGAAGGAAAGGGATCCTAGATCGCCACTGATTACTGCTACTGTGGGGGACGTGGTTATCAGGAACACCTTACTTGATTTAGGTGCAAGCGTGAATGTGCCGCCGGGGTATCTGTACGACAAATATAAGAATGAGGAATTGGAGCCAGCAAAGACGGTGTTGTAGCTGGCTGATCAGTCAACGAATATATCTCGGGGAAAGCTAACCAATGTCATCGTTAAGGTCGGGGACTTCTTTTATCCTGTAGATTTCTTAGTCATGGAGTACGAAAGTCTGGAAGACGCGCCCACGCTCATTTTAGGACGCCTATTCTTAGCTACGGCTGGCGCTGTTATTGACCGGAAGACAGGGGATTTGGACATCTCCTTTGGGACACGAAAAAGAAGACTGAATATGTTTGGGAATCCTGTCTCTACACCTCAAGGGAATGATGAAAAACAAGTGGACAGAAGTGTGTTAATGGAGCCTGGGGTTAGGAGTAAAGGAAAAATATGGACACGAACGGGAGAAGGATGGAAAGAAGATATTTTAAATGAAACTAAGGATCACCCGTTGTCTACTATTGATAAGGAGCAGCTGCTGGACATGATGGAAATGATGGAGGCAAGACACCAGCAGTATGAGAAGGAATCAAGAGAAAGAGAGGCAAAAGTTGTTAAGCTCCTAGAATCACAACAACAGTGGATTAGTGGCGTGAGTGATCGGATGACTCAACTCACATCTCTCATGTCAATGATGGCCCATAACTTCATACCAGAGTTCAAGCACATGTCATCAAGAGTTCAAGAAGAGGAAGAATAGGAATAGGAATAGCACGTCTGGCTGAAGACATTAAACTTAGCGCTTGTTGGGAGGCAACCTATTGTGTCATAGGTTAGGTTTTATATTAGGAAAATATATCAATTTCTGCAGGTATTAGTGGTCCAAGGCAAGTGTGGGGTCGTGTGAAGAGTTTTTGAAATTTTAATGACCGCGCCGCGGTTTTCTCAATTGCGCGACGCGGGATCGTAAACCAACCCGATGCGCAGGGGTTGATTTGGTGACACGCGCGCCGCAGGTTGTGCAATTGCACGACGCGGGAAACGATCAGTCGGTTTTCTTCTATATTAAGGTAAGCCGCGACACTATTCACACACACCACGACTCGGAGCTCTGATCGACGAAATTTTCTCGCGTTTTTTCTTGCTCATTTCGTTCCCGCTATCAAGGTACGCCATTCTAACTATCTATTACTCGTTAAAACTAGCGATTAGGTAGTTAATTTTAGTGATTTTTTCAAAAAGTTCTAAACTTAGAAAACGCAAATGCTGACTCATAGGGTGTTTGTTTTGCCAAATAGAGACCCTAGATGAGTTAGTCGGCACGTAGGCTACCTTGTGGTGTATTTGGATTGAGTTTAAACAGGTTAAAACGCGATTTGGGTTTGGATTTTGCAAACAGCCGCTCGCTGCGACACGCCCTTGCTCTTGGGCCGCACCGCGGTGCGATGGGGAAGAAAGGACTAAAAATGCAAAAATTTTTGTGGCTATGTTTCTTTTTGTGCAGATGATGTTCAGGCTAGACCACGATTTCCTTCAGTTTCTAGAGGGACCCGCCAGCTCAGTGGAGTACAGCTCGAGGAGAGACGCTTTGATTGGTCGCCGGGTTCTCGAGGCGACGGTCATCGATAGGGGTATTTTGAGGGATGCAGAGCTTTGGGTGCGATCAAGCCATTCTTACATCGCACCTGGACTCATGGGGAGGCTTCATTTACTTGCCAGGGCTGGGACAGGCTCATGGCCACTGAGGAGGATGTTGTCTACACCGAGCTGCTAAGCCGGATAGGCCTGGCAACGCAGAGGTTTGGGCACCATTGTCCAATATCTTTTATGAGGCGGGGACCTCCAGGGAGAGCCATCTCCGTGATCCACTCCACAGTCTCATGCACCGCATCGTCTCCACCTCCATCATGCAGCTGGAAGGGGGCGAGAAGGTGTCTAGCGAGGATATGACATTTCTTTGGGTCCTTCTCGACCCCTCCAGGTTCCTTCATCTCCCCTTCGCCCTAGCCGTTTCCTTATCCACCCGTTCGACGGGAGCATCCGCCAGCAGTCCATTGGCCCGGGGGTACTTCATCACCCGCCTGGCCCGTTCATACGGGATCCTCACTGCTCCCGTTGTCGCAACCTTGACTGCTTTACCTCCATCTCGCACCACAGCGCGAGCGTTGGAGAATATGGGGCTGATCGAGCAGCAGCGCCCAGGCCACTTTGTAAGGGCTGCCACTGAGGCACCCCAGGACCCCCAACCAGCTTACGCCCAGCCGGGCCGGAGACGACGGAGGCAGGCAGCACCTGTCGAGCCAGCACCGGCACCACAGCCTCAGCCACAGCAGTACGATCCATCCGCTCTCCACTGATTGGAGGCTAGAGTCACCAGGATGGAGGACCAGCTAGAGTGGATCGGGGAGGTACTTATTCAGCTTATATCCGCACAGGGTCAGCGCCCCCGACCATTCCCAGCCAGAGCCCATGATCATGAGGCTAGACGTTCCAGGCCACCAGGTGGCGATTGATGTGCTTTTTCTTTCTTTCTTTTTTTTTTTGGAAAATATGAACTCAATCTATGACACTACTATCTTTATTTTTGTTTATATTTGTATGTTTGCGTTTAATGTTTTGTTGAGTCATGCATATTATACCAAATGGGGAGGAGTTATCTCAAACAAGTGTGGGGTCACTGTGCCTCCTCCACTTGTTTTGACCACCGGCGTGTTCACTGTAGCGCTACAACTTCGGAATATGAGATCAAGGATCTGTTTGTTTGCAATTATACCTGTGATACTGAGTACCAATCAAGCGATCTACTGTCCAAAGGGGTAACTCTTTCTCCCTTCTTCTAAAATAATTTTTGTACAACGGAGACGTTGTACGGTTTTAAGTGTGGGGTGTGGACAGTCGAAAGAGTAGTTTTTTGAAATTTTTGCGGAAAACAAGTAATTTTAAAATTTTTAGCAACTTTTTCAAATTTTTAATAAATTGCAATTTTGAAACGAATAGTTTGTGATTGTTGATAGAAGTAGTATTTTTCAAGAAATACTATATAGTTGTGATCATGCTATTATTTAGTCAAATAAGTTGAGTTTTATGAGTTTAGAAGATTGAGTTGTTTTAAGATTGGAATTTAGGAGGGAAATGTCAATCTGTGGCCTTTGTTGTTCGAGCCGGTAGGACTAAAATGGGTGGGGCTTATGCACCTTGCCACCTAAGATCGTCTAGTCTGGGATGGTATTTCCGGAAGCTCGTTACACGGACAGCATCGAAAGTCATGGACAGTTCCTTAATGGCCTTTAGAA
Source organism: Cichorium intybus (assembly GCA_023525715.1). Taxonomy (NCBI): domain Eukaryota; kingdom Viridiplantae; phylum Streptophyta; class Magnoliopsida; order Asterales; family Asteraceae; genus Cichorium; species Cichorium intybus. The sequence continues at coordinate 60,901,540 of CM042012.1, forward strand.
TCTGAATGAGTAAGTACACTTCATTGTGGACCGAAAATTTGTAATCAAGGGTTCTCTATAAAGCCATGAATTCCAAAGAACAATCCAATTATGTTTTCGCAAACTATTCCACTCTAACTCATAGGGCAATAACCTTTGAAACTGAACACATTCAAAAATTGTTTGAGTCTTTATTATAATTTGTTAAAAACTCTCTTGCTTGGGGACAAGCAAGGCACAAGTGTGGGGTGTTTGACAACGCCTAGTGATATCAAGTATTTTAGGCATTGTTGAGCCCTATTCTTAGAGAAATTATATCAGATATATCTTGGTATTCTCACTTTTCGTGCCAGGACTTGTTTGGAAGAAAAGAATGAAAACAGGGACTAAAAGTGTGCAAATTGGAGAAGTTTGGAAAGGAATGAAAAATCAAGAAAATACCTACGCGCGCCACGGAAATCAACAATGCGCGACGCGGGTCCAAGGCGGCGGAACACATTCAAATGCCGAAAAAACGGGAAAGGATTAGTACGCGCGCCGCGGGATCCTTATTTGCGCGGCGCGGCTGCGGGAAATTTGCAACTATAAATAAAGGCATTTCCAGCCGAAAACACTAGCAAAGACCGGGTGTAAAATCGACCTTGAAGTTCTTTGACTCCAAGATTTCGTTTCAGCAACTTCTCAATTGGTATTTTATGTTTTAGAATTTAATTTCCTTTTAGTAGCAAGTAGCATTTGTAGCTAAAGTCTTTGGGAGTGACAACCACTGACTTTGAGCACTTTAGTTTTCTGTTTTATATCATTGGTTACTGTATTGGACCACTGGAATTTGGTTTTGGTTAATGAAAATCATTTGGTTACAATTATCTTAGTTTTTCGGTGTTTTCATGCTTGTGTTTGGTTTTGAATGATTGTGCTTGTTTAGATTGTGTTTGGATGTGTTTGAGACCTTGTTTGGGACTGTTTCCCTTGCTGAAATCAGTAGCCAACTAGGGTAGCTTTAGGTATTGAACTTTGGACTGTAACTGTTCAGTTGGACTGTAGCTATTGGTGTAGGTTATACCTTGTTTTTTTTGGATGTTTTGGATGCCTTTGTTTGCTTCTGATTCAGAGATGTACTTCTGATTTCAGAAAGTAACTAGGTTTGTTTGAGTTGAGTTTAGCTTATGCTTGGCTTGACTTTGCTTGTTTATTGCTTTTGGATAATAGTAGTCAAGAACTTAGGAACTAGATCCTCCGACTGTAGCGTGACACTACAAGTTGGTAATCTGTCATCTGATCTGACCACGAAGCACCTGCGGATCGACCCTGACTACCACTGTGCTAATGTGTGTGTTAGGTTTTTCTTTATTTTTGACCGCACGACTACCTAGGCGTGTCAGGAGTACACATCCCAACTAGTATCTTTTGTGTGTGTTATCAAATACTTTTCATGCATAATATTATGTGCAATGTGTTATATGATTACTACTTGTGCATTGCATGAAAATGAGTTTCTAAAGATGTTTTCAAATGAAGGTTATGATGATGTTTTGAAAGCTGCTTTGAGCATCCTATTTGTGCATTGCATTGCATATAGGATGGGATTGACCGAGTGAATCTTATGACAAAGATGAAATGATTGTCCCGGATTTAGGGAAATCATGATTGTCCCGGATTTAGGGAAATCATGATTATCCCGGATTTAGGGAAATCAAGGGCAAAATGCCCAAAATGATATGTTTGTCCCAGATTTAGGGAAAACCGTTCCCGACAATAGGGAACTACATGAGGGAGTTGCTAACCCTCATGGGGCTAGTGTGATGGCCACTAGTCCTAGTTTTGCCTATACAGAGATCGAGTGGCATGCTTTGTGCGTGTCGTTCGTGACCTTAGGTAGGTGCCATTGAGGTGGTTGGACTTTTATGAGATGGATGTGGGTTTGGGATAGTTGCATCATGCATTGCATTTGCATATCATAACTATCCATTTTTGAGTAAATCTTTATGATGTCTTAAACAACTTTTAAAGTGTGTGTCAAAACTATTTTTGGAGGTTTGTCTATAGTGTGGTAGTTTACTGCCCACTCTGAATGGTCAACCTCGGGTAAGCTCACTAGGCATTTCAATTGCCTAACTTATTTTGATGTGCACTCAGGTTGAGAAGTTTAGATGACTTTAGAAGAGCTGGCGTTAGAAGGCCATGGTTTGTGTGGTTTCATTTGAGCTATGTAATGGTATTTGAATTGTTACAACCTCGCTCTTTTACAAACCAAGATGTTTTATCTAAAATGGGACCAAACGATGTTTTCCGCAACTTAAATCTAGATTATCATTCATTAAACCCCATGTGTTTTTAAATTGGTTTTGAAAGAAAATGACTTATTTGAAGATGTTGAAATTGAAGTTTTCACTAAAGAATGATTTTTGGAATAATGATGATAAACCATGGGTTAAAATGATGTTTTATGAAAAGCCTTAAGCGAGGGTGTTTCAATTTGGTATCAGAGCATGAATTTAAGTGAACTAGGTACTAGGAGTAGTGCTTAGACTTAAACTATGATGCTCTTAAGGATGTTTGACCTCTTAAGTAGTTGGCCTTTAAAACTTAGTGGTAAATGCTTGCTTGTGATTTAGTTCCCAACCATTTAATTAGTGAATTCGGTTTGGCAAGAGGAATATTCTTGGCAAGAGGATGCATGCATGAGGATTCTTAAGTGGATATTAAGTGCAACCTTGAAGAATCTGGAGTACGTGGCAACATGAGGAGCAACTTAGTGTGAATGGCAACTTCTAAGGATGATAGAAGGCGAGTAAAGGGACAACTTATATTGGATGAAGCACGAAGCGTAGTAGGATTTCGAGGTGGTTGGCCTTGAGGAGTCGATTAAGGGATAAAGGGGTGTTAGAAGACTAGTGGAATTGTATTGTCAACTTTGGGCAAGCAAGGAGCATGATGAGCATGGTGTTAGTGAAGTGGATGGTAGGTGAAGACTTGGAGCTGTTGAAGAAATTCTTTGTCGTGACCCTTAAACCTTTCGTCGTTACCATTACCTTCTTTTAAGACCCATCCAACATCTTTTTAGTGTTCAAGTTGGTGACCTTGCCTTGGATCTAGAAGACTAAGTGTATGTAAGAGTAGCATGGTTTGCGCCTTAATACCTGAACTAGAGAAACCTTAATGTAAGACCCAAGAAGGACTTAGATCATTTGATTCTTTGGTAGTTAGCAATGGCTTAGTGACCAATGGAACCTTATGAGAATAGTGATTTACTAATTCATGTTAGGGTGAAGAGACATGGATGCATGATGAGACTAGAGGCCATAGGATCAAACCGTTAATCACCTTCGGGTATGTGAAGTAGTGAATAACCTACCATAATAAGAACTAAAGAATGACGTAAGGCCAATATTTTCAAAAGTATTGTTAAAAATTTGAGAAAATTTTTGTAAACAGTTTTGAACAAGTATATCTTACGCAATGCAAGACTTTTATAGAAATAAATGACAAAGGGGCCATCATGAATCGGTAGGAATACCCAGGATTGATGATCTCTTTGGAATTTTGTTAATAAATTCAATGAAAATATATCCATAGATAAATTTAAAACTTTATTGTTTTATATAAAGTGTACGAATTCGAAAGTGTATTTCTTTTCACAAAGGTTGATTAAAATTTTCTCATAAAGAACGATCTCTTCAAAACATTTATCACAAAGTTGAGTGTTCCAATCTTTTTGTAGAACAAGGGGTCGAGTGGAAAAAGATTCAAGTTTGATAATTCCATGCTTTAAAGGAAAACATTTTTGAAACGAAACCTGAGATAGGTAATTTTTGAAGTAAAAAAAATTATAAAGTGAAATTTATAATACTCTGAAATTTATAATATTTTAAAGCTAAAAACATGAATAACCTTGGAGATTTTGTAAAGGGGTACTTAATTCCTTATCGGTGATTCCATGGACGGAATCCTTTTAAGGGATGGATAATTGTAACACCCGTGTTTTGGGCCTAGGAGTTTTGGGCTTAAACCTACAAATAAAATTTATTTTGTAAATAAAGAAAACAAATTAATAACTAAATTTAATATCTTGTTATATTTTATATGGTGAATAAATGAGCCAAATATAGTTTTAAAATCAAATTATAACCAAATGTGAGAAATTTTGTCATAAGGACTAAAAGTGTCAATTTGGCAAAACTTACCCTAAGTAAATTTGACTAGTCATGGATTTAGAAAATTTGAAGATATATTAAAGGAATTGAGGTGGAGTTTAAATTAGGTCTAATAACTCCTTGAATTTCATTAAGGACCTATATTGTGAAGAATTTTAGTGTAAGGGACCATTTGTGTCAATTTGGGAAACTAAGGGTTAGTGTTGACCTAGAGAATGACTCAAGTGAAATGAATATTTATATTGGGGGCATATGTATGAATATGAAGACTTCTAATGAGAATAATGGACTTTTGGGGTGTTGGTGAAAAATGACCAAACTATAGGGACTAGTTTTGCCAATTATGAAAGATATCAAGTTTTAGAGAAGGGTTTGCCCCATTTCAGCCTCATTCACGTGATTTGAGAGAGAGGAGGAGAGGAGATGGCGATTTTCTAAGAGTTATTGAGAGATTTGAGCTTGGATTTGATGATTCTTGCAAACCTTGAAGTGTCCTAGCAAACTAAGGTATAAACACTTCATCTTCTAGCTTTGAATTCGAATTAGGGTTTGGGGTTTTGACTCAATTCAAGATTTATGGTGGGATGAGGTTATTCCTATGATTCCCCAATGTTTATTTGATGTTTGTAAGTTTATTGGAGTCTACATTCAATCCGTAGATGCTCTAGATTCAATTGCTTGATTTGTTTGGGTGTTATGTACCCTAGATTTTGGGCATTTGATGAATAGTTGAAGAATCTAGAAATTAATGGATGATTATGGTACTTTTGGAGGAGGGGATTCATTTCTAATAATTCCCTAAGGATTCCAACCTTTGATTTGTAGTCTTAAACCATGAATCACTAGAAAATGAGAATTGGGTGTTGAAATGGGTTTTATTCATGTAGATTATGATTGGATCTCTTGTTTAATGGATGTATGAATGAGTTTAATGTATCAATTTGGATGTATAAGTGGAGTGAGGATCATTTCCTAATGATTCCATGGAATGGAAGAAGGAATCTCCTCTCGTAATCATCAATTGTAAGAATGGAATTGGGTATTCCATGGTTCAAGCTTATAGAGTGAAGTTGTGATCATGGCATGTAATTGATTCATTTGAAATGGTTTTGAATAGTTTAATTGAGTCTAATGATGTGTATTTTGGGAAGGAATAATGTCCTTTTGATGTCCATGAGTTTTGGGAAGAATCGGAACTTGAATCGGGTAAAAAATGAGTGAAAATGACCAAAATCGGAGCTGCACCAGGGCGTAACACGACCCGTGCTGTATAAGCACGACCCGTGTTGTCCTTACAGTGAGTTACACGACCCGTGTAACCCTTACACGACCCGTGTTGGCCTCTGTCTAGATTTTGGGCACTTGTTGGGTTTTGAGCTTTACGGTTTGGGCATTGGGTCCTTGTTTTAATGCCAATCTTTGGGAATGTTTTAACTAATATTTTCCTTATATTAGAGGGTCAAGGACTTTATTTTGGATTATGTATGATTGTTCCTTCTTAGTTCTAAAGAAGTAATTATATTGCGACTTTTAGATGAAACGAGTATGATATCTTCCGTTCTTGTATTGTAGGAAGGAGATATGTTGTAGTGACTTGGAGGTGAGACTAAGGACTTGAGCTAGCACTCAATTAAGAGGATGTGATGGATGAGATGAATGTCTAGGAGCGCCTCCAAATGCTTCAACCTTGTGTGGAGTTAGTGTTAACTCGTCAGTTGACCTTGGGTGAGTTTACCGAGAGTACACATCCCAACTAGTATCTTTTGTGTGTGTTATCAAATACTTTTCATGCATAATATTATGTGCAATGTGTTATATGATTACTACTTGTGCATTGCATGAAAATGAGTTTCTAAAGATGTTTTCAAATGAAGGTTATGATGATGTTTTGAAAGATGCTTTGAGCATCCTATTTCTGCATTGCATTGCATATACGATGGGATTGACCGAGTGAACCTTATGACGAAGATGAAATGATTGTCCCGGATTTAGGGAAATCAAGGGCAAAATGCCCAAAATGAGATGTTTGTCCCGGATTTAGGGAAAACTGTTCCCGACAATAGGGAACCGCATGAGGGAGTTGCTAACCCTCATGGGGCTAGTGTGATGGCCACTAGTCCTAGTTTTGCCTATACGGGGATCGAGTGGCATGCTTTGTGCGTGTCATTCGTGAACTTAGGTAGGTACCATTGAGGTGGTTGGACTTTTATGAGATGGACGTGGGTTTGGGATAGTTGCATCATGCATTGCATTTGCATATCATAGCTATCCATTTTTGAGTAAATCTTTATGATGTCTTAAACAACTTTTAAAGTGTGTGTCAAAACTATTTTTGGAGGTTTGTCTCGAGTGTGGTAGTTTACTGCCCACTCTGAATGGGTCAACCTCGGGTAAGCTCACTAGGCATTTCAATTGCCTAACTTATTTTGATGTGTACTCAGGTTGAGAAGTTTAGATGACTTTAGAAGAGTTGGCGTTAGAAGGCCACGGTTTGTGTGGTTTCATCTGAGCAATGTAATGGTATTGAATTGTTACAACCTCGCTATTTTACAAACCAAGATGTTTTATCTAAAATGGGACCAAACGATGTTTTCCGCAACTTAAATCTAGATTATCATTCATTAAACCCCATGTGTTTTTAAACTGGTTTTGAAAGAAAATGACTTATTTGAAGATGTTGAAATTGAAGTTTTCACTAAAGAATGATTTTTGGAATAATGATGATAAACCATGGGTTAAAATTATGTTTTATGAAAAGCCTTAAGCGAGTGTGTTTCAAGGATGTTGAAGTAGTAAGAGATTTTGCTGATGTTTTTCCTGACGATCTTCCCGGCTTACCACCAAATCGTTAATTAGAGTTTGTTATCGATTTAGTTCCGGGAGCGAAACCGATAGCTCGAGCACCCTATCGGTTGGGGCCGTCCGAGATAGAGGAGTTAAAGAAACAACTACAAGAAGTTTTAGATCGTGGTTTTATTCATCCAAGCTCGTCTCTGTGGGGTTTGCGATACTGTTTATTCGAAAGAAAGTTGGTTCCATGCATATGTGCATAGATTATCGCAAGTTAAACAAGATCACTGTGAAGAATCGTTATCCCCTACCAAGAATCGATGATCTGTTCGATCAATTGGAGGGAGCGATATATTTTTCGAAGATTGACTTGAGGTCGGGATATCATCAATTAAGAGTAAGAGAATCTGACGTCCCGAAAACAGCATTTCGCACCCGATACAGTCATTATGAGTTTCTAGTAATGCCGTTCGGTTTAACGAATGCATCGGCGGCCTTTATGGATTTGATGAATCGAGCTTGTCATCCATTTTTAGACAAGTTCGTAATCGTGTTTATTGACGATATTTTAATTTATTCCAAGAGCTGGGATGAGCCCAAACAACATTTACAGTTGATTTTAAATCTTCTTCGCAAAGAAAAGTTGTATACAAAATTTTCAAAGTGCGAGTTTTGGTTGCAAGAGATTCAATTTCATGGTCATGTGATAAACAGAGAAGGCGTTAAAATAGATCCTGCCAAGATAGAAGCAGTGATGAGTTGGGCACCACCCAAAAGTCTGACTGAGGTTCGGAGCTTTTTGGGACTAGCTGGCTATTATCGACGATTTGTTGAGAAATTTTCGAGTATTGCATTGCCCTTAACAAAGCTGACCAGAAAGACAGCAATGTTTATCTGGGCTGAAGCACAACAAGAGGCTTTTGAAAAACTGAGATGTGCGTTATGTGAAGCCCCGGTGTTGGCATTGCCTCAAGGTGGAGAAGACTTTGTTTTCTTTACCGGTGCTTCACAAATTGGTCTTGGATGTGTACTAATGAAATGGGGTGAGTAATTGCGTTTGCATCTCGACAACTGAAGTCTCATGGGCAAATGTATCCGGTGCATGATCTGGAGTTATCCGCCATTGTTTTTGCACTGAAGATTTTGCGACATTATCTTTACGGTGTGAAGTTCCAGGTATATTCAGATCATAAGAGTTTAAAGTATCTGTTTGATCAAAAAGAGTTGAATATGAGACAGCACAGATGGATGGATCTTTTAAAAAATTATGAGTGTGAAATACTTTACCATCCTGGTAAAGCAAACGTAGTAGCAGACGCGTTAAGTCAAAAAGAACCACCTATTCGAGTTGCTTCAGCTCGAATGGGAGTGGTTACTAAATTAACAGAGATGATTCAATGTGCCCAGAGAGAAGCCAATGATATGAAGAGTGAGAAAATGGTTGGCTATGTAGATAAACTAGTTGAAAATGCACAAGGAGTGAAGACTTTTCAGGGACGAGTATGGGTCCTAAGGCACGGAGAAACGAGACAGTTTTTACTTGAAGATGCACATTGTACACGGTATTCAATCCATCCAGGTACTACAAAGATGTATAAAAGTCTAAAGTCGTTTTACTGGTGGCCGGGAATGAAACGTGATGTTTGGAGATATGTGGAGAAGTGTCTGACTTGTTTACAAGTCAAGGCAAATCATCAGAGACCATACGGGTTAGTTCAACCACTACCTGTACCAATGAAAAAGTGGGATGAGATTTCTATGGACTTTATCACTAAATTACCAGGAAGTCCGCGAGGTTTCGATTCTATGGGTAATTATTGATAGGTTGACCAAATCAGCACAGTTTATTCCCATACGAGAAGATTATCAAGCATCCAAATTAGTAGAGATCTATGTTAGGGAGGTGATGAGACGACACGGAGTACCTACCTCGATAGTCTCCGATCGCGATAGTCGTTTCACTTCTCATTTTTGGCAAAGTTTTCAAAAACATTTGGGAACCAAAGCCTTAATGAGTACGGCTTATCATCCGCAGACTGATGGTCAAACCAATAGAACTATACAGACGTTAGAGGATATGCTTAGAGCTTCAGTGATTGATTTTGGAGGTAGCTGGGACGATCATCAACTTGTAGCTACATTTACGTATAACAATTCATATCATTCTAATATTCAGATGGCACCCTTCGAGGCGTTATATGGATCAATGTGTAGAACACCGTCATGCTGGTCAGAAACGGGAGAAAAGTCACTAGCGGGTCCCGAGATTATAACTGAAACTGAGGCAAAGATTAAAAGTATTCGTGAGCATATGAGAGTTGCTCAGCAGTGTCAAAAACAATACACAGATAAATGAAGGAAAACATTGGAGTTTCAAGGTGGAGATATGGTGATGTTAAAACTGTCTCACTGGAAGGGAATTATTCGTTTTGGTAAACGTAGCAAGCTAAGTCCACGGTTTATCAGACCTTTTCGTGTAATTCAACGAGTAGGAGCAGTAGCTTATAAACTCGAGCTTCCTGATGAGTTACGGGGAATTCATAATGTGTTTCATATCTCACATCTTCGTAAGACTTTATACGATGAGTCGGCACGGGTTTCTTTGAAAGAAGTTCAGTTAGATCGTAAACTTCAATATCAAGAGCAACCTAAGAAAATTTTAGATAGAAAGATTAAGAAGTTATGGAACAAAGAAATTAGGATTGTGAAAGTGCAATGGAGAGATCACCGCGGTACAGATGTCACATGGGAACCTGAAGAAGAAATGCGATTCAAATACCGTTTTTGTTTCAAGAGATTCCGAGGACGAAATCTTTTGAAGGGGGAGATAACTTGTAACGCCGTAATATCTTCGGTAAGTAAATTTGAGTTAATTTTTGAGTAAAAAAGATTTATTAGGTTGTTATATGTGTTAGGATGATTAGAAATTCATTTAAGAGGAGTTTAAGTCTAAAAATTATTAAAAATTGAGAACCCGGGTCGTGTTAGTGGACACGGGTCGTGTAGAGAGTTCTTAGAAGTTGTTTTGGACACTAGAAGGCAAACCCGGGTCGTGTCCAAAAACCCGGGTCGGGTTGATATCCGGAAGCGAACGAAGAAAATGTCGTAAACGTAAACCGGGGCGGGTTCGGAAACCCGGGTCGGGTTCTGACCAACCCGGGGCAGGTTCTGCAGCCAGGCGCGGGTTACGGGGCAGGGGTTTAATACCCATTTCTCCTCTTCTTTTTCATTTACGAACTAAAATACACTCTAGGCGATTTTCAGAGCTTGAATTGCGATTTTTAAACCTTGTAATCGAGGGTTGAACGTGGGAAAAGCTTGGAAAGTCGGATTTAATACTTGAATTTCGTTCTTGTGTTCTTGATTTTTGAGGTTAGTAATCTTGAGTTCTAGGGTTTCAAAACCCTAAATGCCCAAATCCAAGTTTTTGCCTTGAATTAGCTCATATATTGTTAATATATAGTTAATATGTGTTGTATTGAGTCTCTATTACGATTATTGAGACGTTTTAACGGTTGATTTGGTAAAAACCGCGAAATTTGGAAGTTTTGAGTTGATAGCACACGATATTCATAGATTAGGATCTTTGTTAGCTATTGATTCTTGATCCATTGAGTTAGATGTTGTTGAATTGTTTTGAGGATGTTGAGGTATGATATGTGATGTCATTTTCAGCAGATATTGTAACACCCCTGAAATTTTTTTTCATTTAAAACAAGGTTTCAATACATAAAACCATAACAAAAGGGGTATATTTTATCAAAAACGGGTACAAACGTATCAAGGAGTGTATAAAATACCATAATCTCCTTTTTAAAGCCGGGCTGCTACTGACAGCATCTATAAGTCCCACTTCTTTAGTCAGGGACTGTAACTTTTCCTCTATCAGGATCATGCTAACCTGCAGGGACATTTAACAGATAACGTGAGCTATAAAGCTCAGTGAGTAATCATACCTACAAATATCACATAAAGATATACATTCATATATAATACTCTATGTATGATAAGTCTCTTTCTACTCATCTTTACAATATCAAGTCCCATTTTATAGCCACTTCCGGCTAACCGTATATATGTTTGAATATCGGATCCAAACCCCTAGCCTTACTGGCTGACCGTATATCTCTTAGGATTTCACATCCTACCTCATAGCCTTACAGGCTGAACCATAATAACATATGATTATCAAATCACGTCAGTTATTTGGACATTTAATCATATCTACCCTGTTATTTGAACATCAAATCAAATCAAATATGTTAGCCACCAAAACCCATATGTGTATAAGAGAAAATAAACATATAAATTCTCAATTACCATTTATGTCCCATGTTTCTTAGTCATAATTAACTACACCATATTTCCTGGCCATATAAGCCGCACTAAACAGTTTCAACATTTATATCATAGCCCTAAGGCCGCACCAATTGGTTTTAACAACCCGATATCATAGCCATAAGGCTGTACCATTTGGATTCAAAGTCCAATATCATAGTCATAAGGCCGCACCATTTGGATTTAATCATCCAATATCATAGCCATAAGGCCGCACCAATTCCATATAACAATATCATAGCCATATAGGCCGCACCAGTTGGATATAACATCCAATATCGTAGCCATACGGCCGCACCATTTCCATATAACAATATCATAGTCATATAGGCCGCACCAGTTGGATATAACATCCAATATCGTAGCCATAAGGCCGCACCATTTCCATATAACAATATCATAGCCATATAGGCTGCACCAGTTGGATATAACATCCAATATCGTAGCCACAAGTGGCCGTACCATTCAATAACATTTTATATCATAGCCGCAGAGACCGTACCTTTAGACATCATGCTATAGTCTCACGACTTACATGGTCTTATCATTTCAAACTACCATGTTCAACTCTAAAACTACTACAAGTTATAAGAGTTCAACCATCAAATATCACATTTGATATAAGTGAGATTACTCACCTGGATACTTGCTGCAATTGTATCCCGTTAGCCTTTGCATTCTTGCACCTCTATCAATGCACTCGTCCAGTACCTATTCATTTATTTATATAACAAATGATTATAGGTTAATCACCATTTCAGTTGACTCTAATACATAAGAGTCTAATATTATACAACTACAAACCATCTCTAGATGATAAACATTCCTTTACCATCTTTCTGGAACTTTTATACTCTCTCAAAATACACGTATTGTTCTACAGTGCTCTCGAGAAGTCGTATTCTCATTTTCATATTTTTCCAAGACTTTTCATACCATTATGGACTTGTAGTTAAAGTTTGAAGTCAATCGGACATGTCTTGCATCAATTTCAAACTTTAAAGTCCTCTGATTAAGTGGACGACTCGTGCATATTTCATGCCTTAGAGAGCACGACTCATGCATACCTAAAATGGCAATATACTTTGGTTTGCAGGGGAGCACGACCCGTGCCAAAAGAGCATGACCCGTGCTCTTGCTGCAGATCCCCATTTCAGTCCGATTTTTGCACTGTAGCGTCCAATTTTCACCTATTAAGTTCTTATTCTTGTTCTTAATCATCTTGGGTTTATTTCAAGACTAAAACCTTCCATTTATACAAGGTTTTAACTCCTTGAAATCAACTCAATCAATCAAATGCAGAAATTAGGGTTCTTGAGCCAAAAAACCCCAAAATCCACCAAATCATCAAATTCTTTTGTTTCAATTACATATTCTTATCATATGAACATCTTTCAAACTTAGAAATCATATAAACATCATGGATCATGACTGAAATTACAGTTTTCAGTCATCCATGGAAAACCCACCAAGAACACTTCAAGAACTTGGTTAGAAACTTAATTTACTAGCCTCAATTGCTTGGAAATCACAACCTTCAAACAATTGTTCTAATTTCTTGCTTCAATTTCATGATCTCTGCAGAAATCGCACCTTCAAAACTCCTCCCGATCATCTCAAATGTTCAGCCACACATAGGAGAGTCAACTCTCCTATTTATACTTCCAGAATTTACAATTTAGCCCCTGAAGTTCCATTTCTTGAACTTTGGCCACAATAATCAAGTTTTATGACATAAGACTTTCATTTCTTATATTTTTGCCACAAGCAAACAATACTTTAACATATTTGGTCCTTCCCATGGTCAAATGACCAAATTACCCTTTTATGGTAAAATGACCAAATTACCCTTTTACTAGTATTAACTTTCTAATACTTAGAACACCATATTAAATCATAAATACACTATGATCAACATATTAATACTTAACAAAAGTATCGTGGTGTTACAAATTCTCCCCTCCTTCAAAAGATTTCGTCCCCGAAATCATACAAACAAGCGAGGGTAATTCTTTCTCATTACAATTTCGGTTTCCCATATCATGTGAAACTTCTATGGTATTGCCAAAGCACTTTAACCATACTAGTCTTCTTATCTCGCAGTTGTCTTATCTTCCGGTCAAACACCTTCTTGGGTTATCCCGGTACCTTAACTTCTCATCTTCCTCAATTTCAGCAAGAGGTATTCATCACGTAATGTTTTCCGCAATTGAGACACATGGAAAACATTATGAATATCTTGATGTTCATCAAGAAACTTCAATTAATACACCACAGTTCTTACTTCTTGGGATATACGGAAAGGTCCAATAAAACGAGGACTCAACTTCCCTTTCTTCCCAAAACAATTTAGTCTTTCTAAGGGGATACTTTGAACACTGTCATCTTTCCCCATTTGGAATTTCAACGGTTTTACTCGGCAATCCGCATACTACCTTTTTCGATTTTTGTCTATTTCCAAGCTTTCTCGAATTTGCCTAATCTTTTCTTCTGTTTGAGGTACAATCTCGGGTCCAGCCAACGGCTTCTCCCCAACTTCAGTCTAGCAAATCGGCGTGCAACACGATACTCCATACTATGCATTATACGAGCCATCTGAATGCTGGTACGGAAACTGTTATTATCTACGGGTTCTACCAAAGATAGACAATCTTCTCATCTTCCGCCAAGGTCTATTATGCAAGTTCAATGCATATCTTCTAAAGTCTGCATCATTATCTCATCTCACCCATCAAGATATGGTACTTATTAGTACTTTTGAACTAATTATTCTTGAAAACTATGCCAAAATCTAGGAATAATTCTACTATCTCGATCTGATACAATCAACACCGGTAACTCACGTCAACAATTTACTCCATCTATGTAAATTTTCGCTACTTTTCGATCTTGATTTTCTCACTAGTCGGTATGAATTTACACTAGTTTTATCAACCGATCTACTATTACCCATGTGGTATCATACCCACACGGTATCCAAGGAATCTTTATTTCAAAATTTCTAATAATGTTGTCTCATTTCTTCTCTGGGACTGACAACGGCTAGATTTCTCCGTATACTTCTAATAGTTTGACTTTACTTGCACACAAGTCAAACACCTTTTCACGTATCTTTCAATATCTTTCTTCATTTTCCGGCCACCAATACATAGGTTTTATCATCCTATACAGTTTGATACTACCCCGGGTATACTGCATATCTTCTATAATACGCATCTTTTAGGAACAAATTTCATGTCTCCTTTGCTTTGGAACCCACATACACAACCTCCAAGGGTGTTCAATCGCTGTGAGTTTTCAACTAACTGCTTCAAGTATCCAATCATTTGTTTACTTTTCACGTTTTCAGACTTGCACACTTCTTCTTGTGTTACCCGAATCAATTCAGGTAATCGACTCGTCACACTCATACATGTAGGTGTAATCTTCAAAGGATACTCTTTTCAACTCAAGGCATCTATAACCACATTCGCCTTGTCGGGATGGTACTAGATTACTCAACCGAATCTTTAAATAAGTCCATCCATCTTTGCTATCTCATATTTAGCTTCTTTTTAATCAATTAAGTACTTCAAACTTTTATAATCCGTACAAACAGTAAGCTTTACACCATATAAATAGTGTTTCCAAAGCTTCAATGCCAAAATCATAATTGCTACTGCAATGTTATGTACCAGTTAGTTAACGGACCGTGTAAACAATTACTCGACCTTTTCATATTATCACGCACCCAAAATCAATTCTGGATGCATTTCTGTAAAATAAATTATCTTCTCCGCTTAGCGAGAATGCTAACACCGGAGCTTCACAGAAGGTTTATTTCAACCTTTGAAAAGATACTTGTGGTCTTTCTACCTACTCAAACTTTTCACTTTTCCTGGTCAACTTTAGTCAACGGAACAGCAATCAAGGAGTAGTTTTCTACAACTCTCCTATTGTAACCTGCCAATTTAAGGAAACTACAATTTTAGTCAGATTCCAAGGCGGTTTCCGTTTTATAGCTTCATTTCCATTGGTTCTACCTTAACATCTTTAACACTGTTAACATGCCCAATGAATTGAAACTTCTTTTAGCCAAATTTCATACTTGGAAAACTTCGCATATCACTTTTCTCCACGAAGTAACTCCAATATTGGTACAAATGTACATTATATTCAGTCTGGTTTCGAGAATATCAGATTCTCGGTAGTCAATGCATATACACATCAACTTGTCTTTTTTCTTTTCAAACAAGATAGGGCTCCCTACGATGACACATTCGGCCATATGAGACCCCGATTCAAAAATTTCGTCTAATTGTTTTCCCACTCTGCCATCTCTACAGATGCTAATCAGTTTAGAGCCTAAATAACATAAACGGCTCCCAAAACCAGTTTAATCATAAACTCTTCTCGTCAATCTGGCGGAAATTCTGGAAGTTCTTTGGAAGAAACATCCAAGAATTTATTTAAAGTTTTACACTTCTATCGCCACTTTATTTAGCTTGGCCAATACTGCATATGCCAACTAAAACATCCTTCCTTTACTAACCCTTCTCCAAGTTTAAGCAAAGGAAAATAATCGGTATTCTCAACAATGGTCATTTACCGTGGATTTTCCTCCATTTCATTTCTGATTTTAGAACCATAATGTTCATATTTCTAAAATTTATGTTAGCATAATTCATTGCTAACCACTTCATACGCACAATTTCTTCAAATTCATTGGTAGTCATCGGCTTCAGATTTATAGGGAAAAATGGTCCCGTAAATCCCAGGCTGACAACTTCCCAGGTGATCGATATCTCGAACATATTTGCTATCTACTATAGCTACTTCCAAAATTTCATCCATAATCGTTGATGAAATATTCAGACAAGACATTAAAGTCACCTATCCAAAGCATAGCTTCATGGATCAAATATAACATATACGGGGATTATATTCAAAATGAATATATCTGAGACCATATCAGTTTTCTCACGAGCTTCTTCCACAATCTGTTGGAATGCTCATGGTACCACTAGTCCTTCTCGACCATTCGTTTCTTCTTTATTTCCTCCCTGTTCTTTCCTGGGTTTCTCACCCGATGCTCCACATTTTGCATATGGACATTTCATATGAAAGTGATCCGTAGCTCCACGCTGGAAACACCTTCGTTCTATCTAACAGGTTCAAACAATAGGTCCCTATTTTCTACAAGTTCAACAACTCAATGGTAAAGTCTCAACTCTACAATTTTTTTGACCACATCAGCTACTATTTCTGGTCTTGTGGATTTTTCTACTACTCGTCACTTTGCCCCATCTTCTATCGGAGCCTTGAAAACGAGCTAATCTACCACCTGGGGCTCCACGCCCTGAATATCTCCCTTTAGGATTACTACTCATACTTCTTATACATCAGAAGTTAGAAACAGTTAGGTTACATATATATATAATAACAACTTATATACACCTAACTTTTCAACATGTCTATTTACTCTCAGGGTTTAAGTCCCAAAATCTACTCTATAGACACCTAGTTCACTTAAACCACGACTCTGATACCAACTTGTAACACCCGACTTTTAAAACAAAAACACCCCTGAAATCTTTTTTTCATTTAAAACAAGGTTTCAATACATAAAACCATAACAAAAGGGGTATATTTTATCAAAAACGGGTACAAGCGTATCAAGGAGTGTATAAAATACCAAAATCTCCTTTTTAAAGCCGGGCTGCTACTGACAGCATCTATAAGTCCCACTTCTTTAGTCACGGACTGTAACTTTTCCTCTATCAGGATCATGCTAAGCTGTAGGGACATTTAAGAGATAACGTGAGCTATAAAGCTCAGTGAGTAATCATACCTGCAAATATCACATAAAGATATACATTCATATATAATACTCTATGTATGATAAGTCTCTTTCTACTCATCTTTTCAATATCAAGTCCCATTTTATAGCCACTTCCGGCTAACCGTATATATGTTTGAATATCGGATCCAAACCCCTAGCCTTACTGGCTGACCGTATATCTCTTAGGATTTCACATCCTACCTCATAGCCTTACAGGCTGAACCATAATAACATATGATTATCAAATCATGTCAGTTATTTGGACATTTAATCATATCTAACCTGTTATTTGAACATCAAATCAAATCAAATCTGTTAGCCACCAAAACCCATATGTGTATATGAGAAAATAAACATATAAATTCTCAATTACCATTTCTGTCCCATGTTTCTTAGTCATAATTGACTGCACCATATTTCCTGGCCATATAAGCCGCACTAAACAGTTTCAACATTTATATCATAGCCCTAAGGCCGCACCAATTGGTTTTAACAACCCGATATCATAGCCATAAGGCCGCACCATTTGGATTCAAAGTCCAATATCATAGCCATAAGGCCGCACCATTTGGATTTAATCATCCAATATCATAGCCATAAGGCCGCACCAATTCCATATAACAATATCATAGCCATGTAGGCCGCACCAGTTGGATATAACATCCAATATCGTAGCCATAAGGCCGCACCATTTCCATATAACAATATCATAGCCATATAGGCCGCACCAGTTGGATATAACATCCAATATCGTAGTCATAAGGCCGCACCATTTCCATATAACAATATCATAGCCATATAGGCCGCACCAGTTAGATATAACATCCAATATCGTAGCCACAAGTGGCCGTACCATTCAATAACATTTTATATCATAGCCGCAGAGACCTTACCTTTACACATCATTCTTGTAACACCCGGCTTTTAAAACAAAACACCCCTGAAAAATTTTTCATTTAAAACCAAGGTTTTAATACATAAAACTATAACAAAGGGGTATATTTTAATAAACACGGGTACAAGTGTATCAAGGAGAGTATAAAATACTATAGTCTCCTTTGAAGCCGGGCTGCTACAGACAGCATCTACAAGTCCACTACTTGAGTCACGGACTTTATCCTTACCCTTATCAGGGTTATGCTAACCTGCAGGGACATTTAACAAACGGTATGAGCTACAAAGCTCAGTGAGTAATCGTATCTGCAAATAACATGTATCAAAATTCAATCATATAACTGTCTGGATATCGGACCCAGACTACTAGCCTTACTGTCTAACCGTATGTATCTGAGGATTTCATATCCTACTGTCTAGCCTTACCGGCCGAATCGTGATATCATGTGATTTTCAAATCACAGCAGATAATTGTACACTTTATCATAATCCAGTCTGTTATTTGCATACCAGTCTAATCAATTCTATACCATTTCTGTCCCCTCTTTCTTAGTCATATTTGACTATACCATATATCATGACTATATAACTCATATCATTTGTCATGGCTATTCTAGCCGCACCAAATCATTTCTAGCATGTGAATCATAGCCCGCAGGCCGCACCAGTTTATCATAGCCCGAAGGCCGCACCGTTTGGATATAACATCCAGTATCATAGCCTTATAGGCCGCACCAGTTGGATATAGCATCCAGAATCATAGCCTTATAGGACGCACCATTTGGATATAGCATTCAGAATCATAGCCTTATAGGCCGCACCATCTGTTAATAGCTTGTTTCACGATCAAATTATGGCTCACGGGTTAGCCCGCTGTTGCCTTGGCTCACGGGTTAGCCCGCTGTTGCCTAGACTCACGGCTCCGTTCTTCTCATCGCAATGACTCACGGCTTATCCGGTCTTGTCTATATAGGTTTGACTCACAGCTCCGTTCTTGTCTATTATAGACTCACGGCTTATCTGGTATTGTCGCACCATTAATATTGACTGACTCACAGCTCCGTTCTTGTCTATAATAGACTCACGGCTTATCTGATATTGTCATGTCAATATTGTTGACTCACAGCTCCGTTCTTGTCATTATCAGACTCACCTGGATACTAGCTGCGTTTAAATCCCGGTTGTTTCTTGCCTTTGCGTGCACCAAAACCATTTTGTCCCATACCTATATATTCATTTATATACCAAATGATAATAGGTTAATAATCATCTAAATTGACTCTAATACATAAGAGTCCTGTAGAATACAATTGGGGACTATTTATAAGCATTTCAGATTAATAACCATTGTTATAAAATTTAATACACTTCCCGAAATATGCGTATTCTACTACAGTACTTTCGGGAGGTCGTATTCGTATTCCGATAATTTTCCATGAAGTTTTACAACATATTAGACCTATGTTTAAAATTTCAGGTCAATCGGATAAGCCTAGCACAAGAATAAACTTGGAAAATTTACAGAAGACAATTTGGTTTCTGCCCAGGGCTCGAGTCGCGACCAACAACCTGGTTGAGTCGCGAAGAGACCCCTCTTCGAGTCGCGAGCAACCACCTGGTCGAGTCGCGAGCGCTGGACAGAGATGCAGAAACTCCGATTTTATGCTAGAATTTTCCATTTTTCTCTTGTTAAGGTCTTATTACCCGACTTAATCGGTTGGGGTTTATTTCTAGTCTAAAACCTTACATTTTAACAAGGTTTTTAACTCCCAAAACACAATCAATCAATCATATGAAGATTTAGGGTTCTTAGTTCTAACAACCCTAAAACTTCAAATTCATTTAAAATAACAATCTACTTCCATTTTCTTGAATTAAACCCTTATTCTTATGACTTAATGGAAGTATTACATCAATTTAACCACATAATCATAACTGCAAATGCAGTTTTTGAGTTCTACAAAACTCATCAAGAACAAACAATCAAGAACTTGGAATATTTACCTCAAAAGCTTCCAATTCTACCCTTCAATTGCTATAATCCGATTTTTAACCTTAATTCTTCAAGATTGCTCCAAAATTCTGCAACTCCCTTACCAAGAAACCCTCCCGTAGCTCACTAAATTTCTGCACAAAATGGGAGAAGGTTCCAACTATTTATACCTCCATAAATTGCATTTTGGTCCTTGAAGTTGCATTTCTCATGCTTTTGCCACAATTTACAAATTAAATGACAAACTCTAATTTTTATAACATTTTAAGTCCAAGACTCAAAATATTATTTCAAACTAAATACTTTTCTGTCCAAAAGACCAATTTACCCTTCCAAGTAAAATGACCATTTTACCCTTTTTATTATAATTACGTAAAAAGAGTGTCTTGGCGTTACAAATTCTCCCCTCTTTCAAAAGATTTCGTCCCCGAAATCATACAAGGAGTTGAGGGTATGCCTCCCTTGACTGGCTTTCGGTCTTCCGCATCATGTCGTAATCTCTATGGTATTGCCTAAGCACTTAACCATACTAGTCTTCTTATCTTGTGATTAAATCACAATTCGCATATCATTCCTCCGGTTGTCCCGGATACCTTATCTACTTATCTATCTTTATCTCATCATGAGGGATTTTGTTGGGAATTATCAATACATACTTTCTTGTTTGCCGTCCCAAACAGATTTTAAACTTTCCAGAGGATCGCTTTTCGTACTACCGTATTCCTTTACTTGGAATTTCAAAGGTTTTTACTCAGTGATCCATATACCACTTTTACAAATTCTTAACTATTCTTCAATTTTGTTCGTACTTATCAAGTACTCTCTTCAGTTTGTGCAAGCATCTAGGATCTAGCCAACGGCTTTATCACATCTTCAATCCAATAAATCGGAGGATATCATGGTATTCCATACCATTCTTCATGTAAACCATCAAACTATTAGCATGAAAGCTGCTATTTCTTGCAAATTCTATCCAAGATAGACAATCTTCTCATCTTCCATTAGGGTTTGCTGTGCAATTTTCAAGCACATCTTCTAAAATCTGTATCATTTGGTCACTTTGTTCATCAATATACGGTACTTGCAAATACTTTATTGCAAAGTCTATAACAATGTTGTCCCATTTCTTTTCTGGGGCCAACAATGGGTCAATTTCTTCACACATTTCTAACGGTTTGACTTTACTTTACGTACAAGTCAAATACTTTTCATGTATCTTTCCATACCTTTCTTGTGTCCCGGCCACCAACACATAGGTTTTATCGACCTATCCAGTCTGGTATTTCTCCGGGTATACTGCATATCTAGTACAAAATACATCTTTTCAAGATGATTTTCATGTTTCCCTTTGCTTTGGAATCCACATTCACAACCACCAAGGGTTTAAATCGCTGTGATTTTCCAACTAGCTTCTGTTAATATTCAATCATTTATTTATTATTCACATTTTCAAATGTGCACACATCTTTCTGTGTTACCCGAATCAACTCAGGTAATCAATTCGTCACACTCACGCATGTGGTTGTATCTTTCAAAAGATACTCTTTCTAATTCAAGGCATCTATAGCCACATCTGTCCTTTTCGAGATGGTACAGGATTTCATACCTGAAATCTCTAGGTAACCCATCTATCTTTGCTATCTCATATTCAACTGCTTTTTGATCAATTAAGCATTTCAAACTCTTATGATCCTTATAACAGTAAGCTTTACACTATATCGATAGTGTTTCCAAAGCTTCAATGCCAAAATTATAGTTGCTACAGCAACATCATGCCTCTACAGTCACAACTGGATGCATTTCGATGATCCAATCTATCCGCTTAGCATCAATGCTAATGTCAGAGTCTCACACAAGGTTTATTTCAAACCTTTACAAGATGCCTGTGGTCTTTCTACCACTCAGACTTTATACTTTCATTAGTCAACCTTAGTCAACTGAACATCTGTCAAGGAGTAGTTTTCTACAACTCTCCTTTAGTAACCCGCCAATCCAAGGAACTACTACTAATTTCAGTCAGATTCCAAGGCGGTTTCTGTCTTATCACAGTATCATTTCCACTAGATCTACTTTATCATCTTTGGCATTATTAACATGCCCAAAGAATGAAACTTCTTTTAGTCAAATTTTCATACTTGGAGAATTTTACAAATCACTTAACTCAGTGAATTAACTCCAATATCTAGTACTAGTGTACCTCGTTTTCGATCTGGTTTCGAGAATATCAAATTCTCATTAGTCAATGCACAAATGCATCAACTTGTCTTTCTTCTTTTCAAACAAGGTAGGGCTCCATACGATGACACATACGGCCATAAGAGACCCTAATACAAAAATTTCTTCTAGTTATTTTCCAACTCTGCCATCTCTACGGATGCAAATCAATAAAGAGCCCATATATAAAAAACGGCTCCCAAAATCAGCTTTATCATAAACTTTTCTCGCCTATCAGGCAAAAATCCTGGAAGTTCTTTTCAAATGAAACATCCAAGAATATATTTAAAGTAGCACACTACTATCACTGCTTTATTTAACTTGGCCAATACCATGTATGCCAACTACAATATCATTCTTTTACTAACTCCTTTCTGAGTTTAAGCAAAGAAAATAACCGGTATTCTCAACAACGGTCATTTATCATGGATTTTTGTCCATTTCATTTCTGTTTTAAGAACCATAATGTTCTTGTTTCTACAATTCATGTTAGCATAAATCAGTGCTAACCAATTCATCGGTAGTCATCAGCTTTAGATTCATAGGGAAAATGGTCCCGTAAATCCTAGGCAGACTACTTTCTAGGTGTTCAATATCTAGAACATACTTGCTATCTGCTATAGCTGTTTCCAAAACTTCATCTAAAATAGTTGATGAAATATTCCAACAAGACATCAAGTCATCGATCCCAAGCATAGCTTCATGGATCAAATATAACATACACGGGGTTATATTCAAAACAATTACATCGGAGATCATATCAGTCTCCTCACAAGCTTCTTCCACAATCTGCTGGAATGCTCAAGGTACCACTGGTCCTTTCGACCGTTCGTTTCTTCTTTCTTTCCTGGGTTACTTACCCGTTCTCCACATTTAGCATGTGAGTATTTCATAAAGAAGTGATCTATAGTTCCACGCTGGAACCACTTCCGTCCCATACAACAAACACGAGCAATATGCTCTCTTTTTCTGCCATTTCAGCATGTCAACAGTAGAGTCTCAACTCTAAAATGTTCTGAGTGCTTTTCCTGCACTTCTTATACTATATCATCTTTTCGTTTTGGTCTCTCCCCTTCAAGGCTAGACCTGAATCGTGTTAACTTCTTCTAAGAAGTCCACTAATATTTTCTGCTTTCCTTGTAGTCTCAACTACTGTTCTTTCACCTTGAATATCGACCAAGGTGAGCAACCGATTTCTTTATCTGACCACATCAGCTAACATTGCTCATCGTGTGGATTTTCTGCTATTCATCCCCTTTTTGGCTCTCATACAACGGAGCTTTGCGAAAGGGCTAGTCCATTTCCTAGAGCTTCACGCCCTAAATGTCTTCCAAGAAGGTTCACAAGTCATACTTCTTATATGTCAGAAGTTAGCAACAGCTAGGTTATATATGTATAATAACATCTATATACACCTAACTATGCATCATGTCTACTATCTCATGGTTTAAGTCCAGGAATCTACTCTATAGACACCTAGTTCACTTAAACCTCGGCTCTGATACCAACTTGTAACACCCGGCTTTTAAAACAAAACACCCCTGAAAAATTTTTCATTTAAAACCAAGGTTTTAATACATAAATCTATAACAAAGGGGTATATTTTAATAAACACGGGTACAAGTGTATCAAGGAGAGTATAAAATACCATAGTCTCCTTTGAAGCCGGGCTGCTACAGACAGCATCTACAAGTCCACTACTTGAGTCACGGACTTTATCCTTACCCTTATCAGGGTTATGCTAACCTGCAGGGACATTTAACAAACGGTATGAGCTACAAAGCTCAGTGAGTAATCGTATCTGCAAATAACATGTATCAAAATACAATCATATAACTGTCTGGATATCGGACCCAGACTACTAGCCTTACTGGCTAACCGTATGTATCTGAGGATTTCATATCCTACTGTCTAGCCTTACCGGCCGAATCGTGATATCATGTGATTTTCAAATCACAGCAGATAATTGTACACTTTATCATAATCCAGTCTGTTATTTGCATACCAGTCTAATCAATTCTATACCATTTCTGTCCCCTCTTTCTTAGTCATATTTGACTATACCATATATCATGACTATATAACTCATATCATTTGTCATGGCTATTCTAGCCGCACCAAATCATTTCTAGCATGTGAATCATAGCCCGCAGGCCGCACCAGTTTATCATAGCCCGAAGGCCGCACCGTTTGGATATAACATCCAGTATCATAGCCTTATAGGCCGCACCAGTTGGATATAGCATCCAGAATCATAGCCTTATAGGCCGCACCGTTTGGATATAGCATTCAGAATCATAGCCTTATAGGCCGCACCATCTGTTAATAGCTTGTTTCACGATCAAATTATGGCTCACGGGTTAGCCCGCTGTTGAGTTGGCTCACGGGTTAGCCCGCTGTTGCCTAGACTCACAGCTCCGTTCTTCTCATCGCAATGACTCATGGCTTATCCGGTCTTGTCTATATAGGTTTGACTCACAGCTCCGTTCTTGTCTATTATAGACTCACGGCTTATCTGGTATTGTCGCACCATTAATATTGACTGACTCACAGCTCCGTTCTTGTCTATAATAGACTCACGGCTTATCTGATATTGTCATGTCAATATTGTTGACTCACAGCTCCGTTCTTGTCTTTATCAGACTCACGGCTTATCTGGTATTGTCATTTTCATATATCTTCACACTTGTCATTTTCGTCTCTCGAAGCTGTTTTAACCTGTAACAGTTCAATCATCATATATCATATATGATATCAGTGAGATTACTCACCTTGATACTAGCTGCGTTTAAATCCCGGTTGTTTCTTGCCTTTGCGTGCACCACAACCATTTTGTCCCATACCTATATATTCATTTATATACCAAATGATAATAGGTTAATAATCATCTAAATTGACTCTAATACATAAGAGTCCTGTAGAATACAATTGGGGACTATTTCTAAGCATTTCAGATTAATAACCATCGTTATAAAATTTAATACACTTCCCGAAATACGCGTATTCTACTACAGTACTTTCGGGAGGTCGTATTTGTATTCCGATAATTTTCCATGAAGTTTTACAACATATTAGACCTATGTTTAAAATTTCAGGTCAATCGGATAAGCCTAGCACAAGAATCAAACTTGGAAAATTTACAGAAGACAATTTGGTTTCTGCCCAGGGCTCGAGTCGCGACCAACCACCTGGTCGAGTCGCGAAGAGACCCCTCTTCGAGTCGCGAGCAACCACCTGGTCGAGTCGCGAGCGCTGGACAGAGATGCAGAAACTCCGATTTTATGCTAGAATTTTCCATTTTTCTCTTGTTAAGGTCTTATTACCCGACTTAATCGTTTGGGGTTTATTTCTAGTCTAAAACCTTACATTTTAACAAGGTTTTTAACTCCCAAAACACAATCAATCAATCATATGAAGATTTAGGGTTCTTAGTTCTAACAACCCCAAAACTTCAAATTCATTTAAAATAACAATCTACTTCCATTTTCTTGAATTAAACCCTTATTCTTATGACTTAATGGAAGTATTACATCAATTTAACCACATAATCATAACTGCAAATGTAGTTTTTGAGTTCTACAAAACTCATCAAGAACAAACAATCAAGAACTTGGAATATTTACCTCAAAAGCTTCCAATTCTACCCTTCAATTGCTATAATCCGATTTTTAACCTTAAACCTTCAAGATTGCTCCAAAATTCTGCAACTCCCTTACCAAGAAACCCTCCCGTAGCTCACTAAATTTCTGCACAAAATGGGAGAAGGTTCCAACTATTTATACCTCCATAAATTGCATTTTGGTCCTTGAAGTTGCATTTCTCATGCTTTTGCCACAATTTACAAATTAAATGACAAACTCTAATTTTTATAACATTTTAAGTCCAAGACTCAAAATATTATTTCAAACTAAATACTTTTCTGTCCAAAAGACCAATTTACCCTTCCAAGTAAAATGACCATTTTACCCTTTTTATTATAATTACGTAAAAAGAGTGTCTTGGCGTTACAATTCTATAGTCTCACGACTTACCTGGTCTTATCATTTAAAACTACCGTGTTCAACTCTAAAACTACTACAAGTTATAAGAGTTCAACCATCAAATATCACATTTGATATAAGTGAGATTACTCACCTGGATAATTGCTGCAATTGTATCCCGTTAGCCTTTGCATTCTTGCACCTCTATCAATGCACTCGTCCAGAACCTATTCATTTATTTATATAACAAATGATTATAGGTTAATCACCATTTCAGTTGATTCTAATACATAAGAGTCTAATATTATACAACTACAAACCATCTCTAGATGATAAACATTCCTTTATCATCTTTCTGGAACTTTTATACTCTCTCAAAATACACGTATTGTTCTACAGTGCTCTCGAGAAGTCGTATTCTCATTTTCATATTTTTCCAAGACTTTTCATACCATTATGGACTTGTAGTTAAAGTTTGAAGTCAATCGGACATGTCTAGCATCAATTTCAAACTTTAAAGTCCTCTGATTAAGTGGACGACTCGTGCATATTTCATGCCTTAGAGAGCACGACTCCTGCATACCTAAAATGGCAATATACTTTGGTTTGCAGGGGAGCACGACCCGTGCCAAAAGAGCATGACCCGTGCTCTTGCTGCAGATCCCCATTTCACCTATTAAGTTCTTATTCTTCTTCTTAATCATCTTGGGTTTATTTCAAGACTAAAACCTTCCATTTATACAAGGTTTTAACTCCTTGAAATCAACTCAATCAATCAAATGCAGAAATTAGGGTTCTTGAGCCAAAAACCCCAAAATCCACCAAATCATCAAATTCTTTTGTTTCAATTACATGTTCTTATCATATGAACATGTTTCAAACTTAGAAATCATATAAACATCATGGATCATGACTGAAATTACAGTTTTCAGTCATCCATGGAAAACCCACCAAGAACACTTCAAGAACTTGGTTAGAAACTTAATTTACTAACCTCAATTGCTTGGAAATCACAACCTTCAAACAATTGTTCCAATTTCTTGCTTCAATTTCATGATCTCTGCAGAAATCGCACCTTCAAAACTCCTCCCGATCATCTCAAATGTTCAGCCACACATAGGAGAGTTAACTCTCCTATTTATACTTCCAGAATTTACAATTTAGCCCCTGAAGTTCCATTTCTTGAACTTTGGCCACAATAATCAAGTTTTATGACATAAGACTTTCATTTCTTATATTTTTGCCACAAGCAAACAATATTTTAACATATTTGGTCCTTCCCATGGTCAAATGACCAAATTACCCTTTTATGGTAAAATGACCAAATTACCCTTTTACTAGTATTAACTTTCTAATACTTAGAACACCATATTAAATCATAAATACACTATGATTAACATATTAATACTTAACAAAAGTATCGTGGTGTTACAGATACTCATAGGAGGGAAGGAGATACACGAGGCACGGGTGGACCACGGACTGAACAGACGTCAGGTGAGTAGTTATAATTCATTATGAATGGTTTGACTATATCTAAATTGAATAATTGTACATCTTAATCGGTTGAGATAACCAAATTATATGAATTAAACAAGGTTGAGAACTCCTTACTATATACGAGTACTTGGCTTGATTGAGTACACTAAATGACTGAGATAGTCATAGAGATTGAGATCAGTAATTTGCTTGTGATAATTGTTGATAATTGTTCGAACGATTTCTAAATTATAATAATTTTCTCACTGAGCTTAATTATCTCATAAGAATGGTTATATGGTTTGTATTACAGGTGACAGGGGTAAGAAGATTGCTGAGGGATAATTGCCTGGACATGGGACTTGACTTTTGACTATTTGTAAACCAAGATACACTCTATTGTATAGTTTTGTAAAAACATTCTTTTGTAACCCAGTTTTTGGGACATGTTTGTTTAAGTACTTGTTCTTTTGAATACTACTTGTACTTATGTTGCTTAACTTTGATTATACCATGATCACTTGTGTTTAATTTTGAGTGATGATGATGTAATTCGGAGATAAGAAACTGGGTGTTACACGTCCTCACTCCTCATGTTCGTATGCATCTCACCAACAAAGTTCACCCCGTTTTAACGCTCTTAGCTACATTAAAGGGTGTTTCGGAAGGCGATGCCACTCCGAAACAAGGGGAGACAAGAAAGATGAACCTCCAGCGACTGAGGAAACTCCGACAAATAATGAACATCCGAAGAATGACGGAGACCAGTCGAACATCGAAAATCCGAACAAAGAAAACCCGGTCAAGCCGTTCTTCTCAACCATCGATTGTGAATGAACCAGAGACTACAAAGTCTGCTGATGACACTCAAAAGCCTGATTCCGACTGGTTTAATCGGATGAACATTGGAGGATCTGCTGGTCCCTCATCTGTTAGCCCCTCGAAACAAAAAGATAAAAACATAGGGGTGATGACATAGATGAAGAAATTGAACTTGATGATATAGCAAAGTTAGCCAGGGAAGCTAGAAACAAGGAAATCGATGATATTCAAATGCTGACTCGTAAGCTTGATGCTGAGGAAGCTGCTGCAAGAGAGGTTGAATTGTTGTTGGAAACTCGTAAATCTTTGTTTCCTAGTTGTCATTATAAGAGGATGAAGAAGGAAGCAATAACTAGGCCTGTTGAAAACTGGTTGCAGCCAGTTTACTCTTTCGATACGAGCAATGACGTAGACTCTCAGTTTGATTTTCCGATGACTGCTAAAGCCTTCCTGTTCCGAAGCTTTGAGGAACTGCTCAACACTCCCCTCACCAGTCTTGAAGTAAATGATTAGCTCTTCACCTTTTATCTGAACAACTCCATGGCTCGACATCTCACTTGGAGTCTGAAGAAAATTGTTCGGCTGCATATCCGGCTTCCAGAGGTAACAACCCCGTTTCGAAATGCTCGTTTCACGACACGGAGGGGTAATGATAAAGAAAGGACTGAATTCTCTCTAGCAGACTTACCCTTCATGAATCAATTTGATTGGATTTCTTTTTTAACATTCTGTCAATACAGTCCTCTTTCCGATCACCTTAAAATAATGATTGGCTACTACATCCTTGAAGTTGCGAAGCTAGATGTTGAAGTCGCTTCTCGTCAGGACAAAGTGCCTTTGTATGATAAACATGATCCTCCTTCTAATCTTAACCAACGAAGCATTGGAAAGATTAATAAAATCATTGGAATGTAGCATACAGTTCGAAGGAAGGGGCACATCCTACAAAAGGATGTTTTATCTTACAGACAAGCATCTGTATAGAACCGTTGTTTTGGAACACATCCTCCAGATCATCAACAAGCATAAGTCTAACCACTACAACGATAAGAAATGCTTCAATGACATGCTGAACTGGTACATTGCATTTTGAAAGAGGATTTTATTTATGCTTCCGAAGGTGTTTGAAAGAATGGATCAGGGTCCGAAACCTAAACCTGAAGAATGATGACGCTTCCTCACAATTTGACTCAACGGGGGAGATTGTTAGGTCATAAATGTGATTGAGTCAATTGTGCATAGTTAATTAAGCCTTTAGATTAGCCGTATATTAAATGGGTGGGCCTGTCCATTCCATATTTAGTTTTCTTATATAAGGCATGCACGTACCCTAATTAGGGTTAACGTTTTTGTAATTTTTGTTCACGGCTCTCATACAGAATAGTTCTCTCTGAATTGTTCTTGAGAAGCTTAATACAATCATTCGACTTCAGTTCTTCATTATATTGATCTTGTTATTAATTCCGCTATTGAATCTGTTGATCTTTATTGTTTTTGTACTCACACTTTCTATCATGTGTAGCAGTGTAAAATGTATATCCGTTAATGTCATAGCTTTGGTAAGTTGATATGACGTTTCTCGGACCATACCCTAATTGTTTGACTAAAGGATCAAGGTTTTCGCTACCTAAGTTTTCTTTCACTTTTTCTTTCAACCATTCAGGAAATGTTCTAATTTGCTCCTTGACCAACCATTTTTCAGACCTATTTTTGTTTTTTGAACGTAATATTGACATGTGGTCATTAATGTATGGAGCAACAACTGCTCATGTATTGTAATACTGTAAAATGTGCTAGGTTGAATTCATCACGATCAGGTATGATCACTTTCAATCCAGCTATACCAATCCCTTGAAGTCTACCTTCATGTCGTGATTATGGAATCCCAATAGTGGCAACACCTTTTAAATAGTCTGTACACAATTGAATCACATCTTTTGAATAAAAAACCCAAATATCTCTCGAATGGTACATGTATCGCAAATATACCATACCAGAAACCTTTATTTCTCTTACAATATGGGATACAAGGTGAATCATGACATCAAAAAAAGAAGGTGGAAAGTGTTGGAATACGATAACATAAAAACAACGCAGCGGAAACAGAAATCAAAATCGTATTCAACCAGGATCACAGAATCATGCACACTTTTGTAACAGTAAAAACAAGAGGGTTCAAGACATACATTTTAAATCACAGATCTAATTTTGTTAGGATGACGAGAGCCCAAAGTAGAACTCCTCTAATGTAATCGCACCCAAGACAACGATCCAGCACCCGTTGATGTAGTATATACCTTTGCTTGAAGTTTTAGCACGTAATACCTAGGGTTTTAAAAGAAATCGGGCGTATACCAAGGGGTGGGAGGAGGGTGACGAAAATTAGGGTTTTGGCAGCCTTTACAACTCAGATCTAGGGTTGTATTTATAGTGCTCCTCATCCTTATCCCCTCCCTTGTAGATATTTCACTTTAGTCCTTTATCCTTATTAAGTTTCTAATTAATATACCTTTACTTTGGTATATTAATAAACTTAACCATTAAGTTTCTAATTAATATACCTTTACTTTGGTATATTAATAAACTTAACCCCTCAAGTTTATTTTCGACCTCTTTTAGCTAAATCGTCTCTTGCGTGTAACCCAAAAGGACCCTACTATTTATAATAATATTACCAACTTGTTATAACGATGGGCATATAACCAACAGTCTCCCACTTGCACTTGTTATAACAACTGCATGGTCTAATATTCATTAACCTAGTAAGGTGTATGTCATCCTAGACAAGTGCCGTGATCATCTAATGAAACAGCCCTTAGGTAAGTGATCAAATATTCCTTTGTTCTACAAGATATCCATATGAACGTCTGACATGGAATTCTGTCTGTCAAACATTCAAGATTATGTTTCCCGATAGAGATTTGTGATGACCACAACAAACTGCACTTATTGATTCTATATCAATTCAGTTCGAGTACGGCCGTACATTTGCTGTCAACACCAAATCATCGAGGGGCCCACGGATATCGCTTCTCCTGTTAGGGCAGAAGGAACAAATAAACTTTGACTACACGGATCTCGCCCACTCATCATGTCATATCTGGACATTCCCTGTATGGCTGCTAGTTACGGACAACGTTGGAGAAAACCAAGACATAACAGACTGCAGGACTAAGAATCAATGCATCTCCGCTTGAAGAATATAAGATATTACCATCTTAGAATTACTCGTGACACATTCCATGAAGTAATCTCTAAGTACAGGTTACTCCAATACTTAATCCCTATTAAGTACACATGAGAATTATCGCATCTCTATGCTATGTCCATCTCTATGGACAATTTACTAATTCCTCATGTCATCCTTGAATCAATACTTACTCCCAAAAGTATGACCGACTGTGGACGTTTTGAATAATAAAATAATTATTCAGGAAGTCAATAAAACCTGCAAAATTGGAACACAATGATAAACTAATGAAATGACTGCCTTCATGCATATATTAAGTTCTCCACATAATAATCTTCAAAGGAAATAGAGTTTCACATTGCTTGAGTTCTAAACACAAATCAAACTAAATTAAATACACTTAAACCAACTCATTTGCAAATCTAATGCCCATCGACCTAGTATGAGAATCATGCTTGGCCTGAGCTAACGGTTTAGTGAATGGATCAGCAAGATTATCTTCTGATGCAACTCTACTAATCGTGATGTCTCCTTCTTCAACGAGCCTCCGGATATAATGGTACTTCCGATGTATATGCCTTGTGCGCTTGTGAGCTCTGGGTTCTTTCGCCAAGGCGACTGCACTCTCATTGTCACAAAAGATCTCAACTGGACCATCAATGCTAGGAACAACACCGAGATCCCTGATGAACTTCTTCATCCACATGGCTTCCTTTGCAGCTTCATTAACTTCAATATACTCAGCCTCCGTTGTCGAATCAGCTACTGTTTCTTGCTTGGTACTCTTCCAAGTTACTGCCCCACCATTCAGTAAGAACACGAATCCTGACTGCGAACAGGAGTCGTCTCTGTCGGTTTGGAAGCTAGCATCACTATAACCACTTACGGTTAGTTCTTCCATGCCCCCATAGACCAAGAACACTTCCTTCGTCCTCCGAAGATACTTAAGAATGTTCTTGAATGCGGTCCAATGATTTTCACCAGGATTGGCCTGATAACGACTCGTCATACTCAAGGCACAAGAGACGTCAGGCCTTGTACATAACATGGCATATATGATCGATCCCATTGCTGAAGCATATGGGATTCGACTAATTCTTTCTCGTTCATCACTAGAACTAGGACATTGGTCTCTACTCAATGTCATACCATGTTGTATAGGCACGAATCCTTTCTTGGAATCCTGCATCTTGAACCTTTTCAAGATTTTGTCTATGTATGTACTCTGGCTTAAACCAATGAGTCGCCTAGATCTATCTCTATAGATCTTTATACCAAGTATGTATGCCGCTTCTCCCAAGTCTTTCATAGCGAAGCAATCCCCAAGCCAAGTTTTAACACTTTGCAACATTGGGACATTGTTTCCTATGAGTAGTATGTCATCAACATACAGCACAAGGAAGACAACAGCACTCCCACTAGCTCTGACATATACACATGGCTCATCTTCACTTCTCGAAAATCCAAATTCTTTGATTTTCTCATCAAAGCAGATATTCCAGTTGCGAGATGCTTGTTTGAGTCCATAAATCGACTTCACAAGTTTACACACTCTATTGGGATATTTGGACTGTACAAAACCCTCTGGTTGTGTCATATACACATCTTCTGAAAGTTTTCTGTTAAGGAAAGCGGTTTTTACATCCATTTGCCATATTTCATAGTCATAAAAGGCTGTGATGGCAAACAATATCCTGATAGATTTAATCATTGCCACTGGTGAAAAAGTTTCCTCATAATCAATCCCTTGGGTTTGAGTATAACCCTTTGCCACCAGTCTGGCTTTATATGTGTGTACTTTTCCATCCATGTCTGTCTTCTTCTTGAAGACCCATTTACACCCAACTGTTTTAAGGCCAGGTGTTTGATCAACCAAGTTCCAAACTTGGTTATCATACATGGATTTCATCTCGCTCTCCATAGCCTCCTTCCATTTGGCAGCATCTGGGCCTGCCATTGCTTCCTGATAGCTGGTAGGTTCATCGTCACCTACCATTGACTCATCACCTTCAGTAATATGTAAGCCATAAAATTCAGGTGCATGACGTACTCTAGCAGATCTCCGGACAGGAGGTGGAGGTATGTCAGATTCCCCAGCTGTACTTGGTTGAGGCTTAACAGGTTTTTCAACCTCTGATTGAGAGCTAGTGCCAACATCAGGTCCATTATTGGTTGGTTCTTGAATCTCCTCAAGATCAATTTGGCTCGCACTGGCCTCTTGGTGTATCAGCTCCCTCTCTCGGAAGACTGCCCTTCGTGTAACAATCACCTTGTTTTTAGAAGATTTGTAAAAAAAATACCCAAAAGAACTAGCAGGATAACCAATAAAGTAACACCTCTCTGATCTGGGTTCTAGTTTGTCGATGGCTTCACGACGGACGTAAGCCTCACAACCCCAGAGTTTCAAATGCGCTATTGAGGGTTTAGTCCCATTCCATATTTCAGAGGGTGTCTTGCTGACCTTCTTAGTTGGTACAACGTTCAGGACTTTTGCTGCAGTCTCCAAGGCATAGCCCTAGAAACTGATTGGAAGCGTAGCACGACTCATCATGGACCGAACCATATCAAGTAATGTTCTGTTCCTCCTCTCAGCTACACCATTATGTTGTGGTGTTCCGGGAGGAGTCAGCTGTGAAACAATTCCACAGTTCCCCAGATGATCGTAGAATTCTTGACTAAGATATTCTCCACCCCTGTCGGATCGGAGGATCTTAATCCTTTTGCCCCGTTGATTCTCTACTTCGTTCTGAAACCTTTTGAACACCTCGAAGGTTTCAGACTTATGTTTAATCAAATAAACATACCCATATCTGCTGAAGTCATCAGTAAATGTGACGAAGTACCTTTCTCCATGTCTTGTGGCTGATCTGAACGGTCCACACACATCAGTGTGTATGAGGTCCAACAGATCCTTGCCTCTTTCAAAGTTCCCTGTGAATGGTGCTTTTGTCATCTTGCCTAATAAACAAGACTCACATACATCATCAGAATTGAGGTCAAATGATTCCAAAATCCCATCCTCTTGGAGTTTGGCGATGCATTTCTTGTTTATATGGCCAAGTCGACAATGCCATAGACATGATTTATCCAATACACTTTTGGATGTATCTGAATCAACATTTAAGATTAAGCTATTATTTCTTCTAATGCTCACGATAGTTTCATAAATACCATTTGTAGGACATGCTTTAAAGTAAAGACAATCATTTTTGAAAACTAAAATATTTCCATTATCAAAACCAAAATCAAAACCGTCTTGATACAAAGCACTAAAAGAAATAATGTTTCTGGCTATTTCTGGCGAATAACAACAATCTAATAAATTAATAGAAAATCCAGTAGAAAGCACGAGCTCGTAATCCCCAATCCTCTTGACAGCAGTCGTATGTCTGTTGCCCATGATCAGGTCAAGCTCCCCATGCCTTAACTTCTTACTTCTTCTTAGTCCCTGCACATCAGAGCAAATGTGAGTACCACATCCTGTGTCTAGGACCCATGAATTAGTAGTAGAAGTATTATGGAGTTCTATCATGTATATACCTGAGGTACCAGACACTTTGGGCTTGATCTTCTTGATCTCCTCCAGGTATTTAGGGCAGGTTCGCTTCCAGTGTCCCTTTTCTCCGCAGTGGAAACAAATGGCCTCATCAGGGTTTGGTGACGGCACTATCATAGAACCAGCCTTGCCTTTGTTGCTAGGGTTGGAATTGGGGTTACCAACTTGACCCTTCCCTTTGCCTTTAGGCTTCTTGGCTTTCCTTTTCTTGATTGCCCCTTCCCTGATTGCCAATACCGGAGCCGTGGAGCTGGAGTTCTTAGATTTAGACATATTTGCCTCGGCAGTTTTTAGCATGCCGTGTAACTCCATTATGGTCTTTTCCAATCCATTCATATTAAAATTCAGTGTGAACTGACTGAATGTACTGCTCAGCAAATGGAGGATGATATCCGTAACCAATTGCTGAGCGATCGAAAATCCAAGTAGCTCTAATCTGTCAACGTACGCTTTCATCTTAAGCACGTGTGCACTGACAGCGGTTCCCTCCTGCTGCTTGCAATCTAGTAGGGAGATCATAGTGTCATATCGTTCCTGTCTAGCCTGCTCTTGGAACATTTCCTTGAGCTGGTCGGCCATGTCGAACGCCCCAGCGGTCTCGAAACTCTTTTGGAGTTCCGGAACCATGGTCGCCAACATGAGACAAGCAACCTCATCCGACTGATCTTTATGCTTTTGCCAAGCATCCCTAACAGCTCTAGTTGCATCATCAGCTAGAGCCTCAGGAAGAGCTGTGTCCAGGACCCATTCTTTCTTATCATACCGGAGGGCGATCCGAAAGGAACGCATCCAGTCCAAGTAGTTGGATCCGGTCAGCTTATCCTTAGAGAGGAGTTGCATTAGTGAGATATTTGTAGCCGAATTCGAATTTGCATTTGTGTTTGGAGCCATCTATATGAAAAGTAGATTTTAATTAGTTTGATTAATCCTTAAAAAATTAATTACCCTAAAACAATAATTTTACTTAAGGCTAGAATCCATATTTCACTTCTGGTGGTGAAGAGGTATGCCGTAGTCACCGCCAAAAGTTATTTAGGTAGGCAATACTCTTTGCCAACTTCAATCTCTATGAAGCTTCTAGATCTTTCGGGATTCATTGAATCTAATCAATAGCACGTTTAATCCCATCATGCTCATCCTCTCTCCCGTGGCGGGTATGTATCGGATCACGGGTTTGGATGGTAAATCGACGACGAAGGACCCACGTGACACCCGGCCCATGATTCATGAGTTATCGCGAGTATCACATCATTTTGGCCGAGTCCAATCCGACGCGTTGGCTATAGCACTTCCCACGCCGGAAGGGCCCGGTTAAATGTGTGGTTCTTTGTGGGTAGCATGAGATTTACATTTTCATAAAACGGGATTTTGTTTCGTTTTTGTTAAAACATTTTAACCTTTTAATTGGCAAAAGGGTTAATTTAAACTTTTAAAACCGGTTTGAAATTGCCAATTTGACTTTTGAAAAATTCTATTAACTTTTAACAAATTTTTCTTACTTGTGTATTTTCAGTAATACTTTTATCTTGAAACACTGTCCTATCAAACCCTTTCGGTAACTCCACTCGATAAAATGTGACAGGCGGTGAGGGTGGTAAGCAATGAATGCTATTTAAAAACCGACCTCATTAGGAATCAAAGAGACCTCCTTCAACCTTCTACACATTTAGAGTAGGTGAGCCTAGTCACGGTCTGACCAATGTTTTTATTTTAAGTTATACATATAGATACAATTCTAATATATATATCATTTAAAATTTTAAGTATTCTTTGAAAATTATGTTTAACTATTAATTCTATTAAACACGCAAGGATGCAGTGTTAATAATTAATTTAAACAATGATCCATTAAATTTTGAAGCATTTTAAACTTTGTCTTTAGCTATTAATCATATTGAGCATGCAAGCATTCTATGTCAATGATTAATCTAAACAATCATACAATATTAAAATCACCATTTTATAACAAGAAATCTGATTTCAGAAAATAAAACATCACGTCCGCCGCGACGCGAAACACGAGAAAACGCGACGCGGTAATCAAAAGAACCCGATCATGCCAAGAACGACGCGGCGCGGAACACTAGGAAACGCGACGCGGCAAAACCCTAATGATCGTAACTTTAGAGAAGACCGCGACGCGACTATTCAAGGACCGCGGCGCGGACGTCGACAGATTCGATAATTCAAAGAAAAAAAACGATTTTTTTAACAATTTTAATCGAATTAAAACAGTACAAAATCATGATTAAGAGGCTCTGATACCACTGTTGGAATACGATAACATAAAATCAACGCAGCGGAAACAGAAATCAAAATCGTATTCAACCAGGATCACAGAATCATGCACACTTTTGTAACTGTAAAAACAAGAGGGTTCAAGACATACCTTTTAAATCACAGATCTGATTTTGTTAGGATGACGAGAGCCCAAAGTAGAACTCCTCTAATGTAATCGCACCCAAGACAATGATCCAGCACCCGTTGATGTAGTATATACCTTTGCTTGAAGTTTTAGCACGTAATACCTAGGGTTTTGAAAGAAATCGGCCGTATACCGAGGGGTGGGAGGAGGGTGACAAAAATTAGGGTTTTGGCAGCCTTTACAACTCAGATCTAGGGTTGTATTTATAGTGCTCCTCATCCTTATCCCCTCCCTTGTGGATATTTCACTTTAGTCCTTTATCCTTATTAAGTTTCTAATTAATATACCTTTACTTTGGTATATTAATAAACTTAACCATTAAGTTTCTAATTAATATACCTTTACTTTGGTATATTAATAAACTAAACCCCTCAAGTTTATTTTCCATCTCTTTTAGCTAAATCGTCTCTTGCGTGTAACCCAAAAGGACCATACTATTTATAATAATATTACCAACTTGTTATAACGATGGGCATATAACCAACAGAAAGTACATTTCAAGCTGGCATATAGTGATGATAATATCGTGTTTCCATGAATCCAACACTTCGGGATCAATAACTTTTGAATGGATCATGTTGAAAAACAAGCATAACTTTGTGATTGTGTGACAGATATCGTCTGGTAGTATTCCACGTATTGCAATGGGAATCATATGTGTGATTAGAACATAACAATTGTGCGACTTCATACCAATTAGTTTCAGATCTTTCATCGACACCAATATCTTGATGTATGCGCAATAACCAGATGGAACCTTCACACCATGAAGACATTTGCAAAATTTTATTTTCCCTTCTTTAGACATTGTATAACAAGCTGGTGTTAGATAAAAACGCTTTCCATCTCTTTCAACGGGGGCAAAATGTGGTCATATTCCCATCTTAACCATGTCCTTTCGAATAGGGAGCCCATCCTTTGATTTCCCATAAATGTTTAACAACAATCCTATCAAGCTTTCACAAACGTTCTTCTCAA
Organism: Cichorium intybus; assembly: GCA_023525715.1. NCBI lineage: Eukaryota > Viridiplantae > Streptophyta > Magnoliopsida > Asterales > Asteraceae > Cichorium > Cichorium intybus. Next base: position 60,940,153 of record CM042012.1, read on the forward strand.
TATGCATAACATCAAGGCAATGTCGGATCTCTAAACTTTCCCAGTATGGTAATTCCCAAAAGATAGACCTCTTTTTCCAATTAGTTGGTTTATTATTTTTTTGGCATTTTCCAAATACAATGTTTAAATTTTGAACTCGGGAAAAAGTGGTTTTCTCATCCATTGGGTTAGGCATACCTCCCTTCTCAGATTTTCCATCAAACAAGTTTCCTTTACGACAATAAAAGTGGGTCTTTGGAAGCGATCGTCGATGTCCCATGTATACATTTTTGTTACAATTTTCCAACCATAACCATCGTGTGTTATTTTTACAAACCGGAAACGCCTTCCTTCCTTTTGTACTATATCCAGACAAATTTACATAAACTAGAAAATCACTAATAGTGGAAAAAATCATGGCACACAGTTGGAAATACTCTCTCTTATATGCATCATACACTTTAACACCTGCATTCCATAAGATTTTCATTTCCTCAATTAATGGAGCCAAAAACACATCAATGTCGTTACCATGTTGTTTCGGACCTTGGATTAGCAATGACATCATGATGTATTTTCTTTTCATGCATAACCAATGCGAAAGATTATAAATGCATAGAAGAACTGGCCATGTGCTGTGACGACTGATCATATTTCCAAACGGATTGATTCCATCTGAACTAAGTCCAAAACGGATATTTCTAATCTCACAACCAAATTCTGTAAATTCAGAATCAATATTCTCCCATTGAGGAGAATCGGCCACATGTCTTATTTTTCCGTCTCTTTTACGCCCATCAGCGTGCCAACGTATCAATTTTGCATCTTTGTCGTTTCCAAATAATCGTTTCAATCTTGGTACGACAGGAAAATTCCATAATAATTTAGCAGGAGGGCCGTTCTTTGTCACATCACTCTTTACTTTTGTTTCTTTTTTCTGCATATATCATGACGTTCCATAGGTGATACATTCATGTAGATTAGCATGCTCGTTTCTATATAACATACAATAATTTGGACATGCATGTATTATTTCGATTTCCAAATCCATCGGACACATTATTTTTTTTGCTTCGTATAATGAAATAGGTAACTCATTATTTTCGGGGAGCATTTCATGTAAAATTTCTAGCAATTCCCTGAAACTTTTATGACTCCAACCGTTGATTGCTTTTAAATTAAATAGTTTTAGCACGACAGTTATTTTGATGAATTTGGTGCAACCAACATACAATGGTTTTTCAGCTTCCTCAAACAGTTGTTGAAATTTTTCATAACCTTTCTCGGAACCATTATTTTCAATGTCATGTAGCATGTCATCTATTTTATCACAAGTGTCATTGTGTAAATCATCAATATTATCACCATTATTTTCAGTGTCAATTGTGTTATGATCGATTAATGTTTCACCATGTCGTGCCCAACGTGTATACACATTCATAACCCATCACATATTAGATGTCCTTGTATTAGTTTTATGTCACTAAAGTTTTTACAATTATGTCACTTTTTACAAGGACACCAAATATGAGTCTCTCCTTCATTCACCTAATGGTCGATCAATCTGTAATTTAAAAAATCAATATTTAATAAATTAAACATAATCTCGTAGGACTAAAAAAATATCTACCAATATTTTTCTTTAATAATAAATAGAGTAAATTACACTTTTGGTCCCTGTGGTTTGAGAAAACTAACAGATAGGTCTTAAGTATCCATATCCCACATACAATGTCACTAACGTTTGCAAAATCTAACAAATACGTCCCTGGTTCTAGTAAAGAGACTAAAATGCCCTTTCTAATTTCTTTTTCTTTTTTCTTTTACACATATTAAATAATTAGTTAATAAAAAAATAATAAACCTAACCCATCCCCACCCACCGGCCACCCCACCCCACCCACCTAGTGAATTTGGGAGACTTGTCAAGCTTAAAAGCTTAGATCTTTCTTACAACTCCATTAATGGCAACATACCCATTACCTTTTCTGATTTGAGTTCACTCACTTCATTAAACTTAGCTCACAACAATCTCAGTGGTCAAATCACGGCTTTCGTCGCGATCAAATGAATCTTGCCTTCTTGAATGTGTCGTACAACAATCTCTCTGGTCCTGTCCCGATTCGAGTTTCTTCAAAATTCGATCCAAGTGCTTTCTTGGGTAATCTTGATCTTTGCGGATACATCCCTTCAACCACGTGTCCCACATCTCCGGCAAAGAGTCGCCACCGGAAAACAAGAACTAAAAATATCTTATTCAAAAGCCCTCATTCTTCACGATTCAGTGAAGCTGTGATTATCGACTCACAAGTATAAGTCCGATCCTGATATTTAAGTACGACTCCAGTGTATAGTGTATCTGATCAATTGGAAAACGAAGCATCAATATGTGAAATTGTGAAGACGAATCAGTTTTTCCAAGGGTCGCTTTCTTTCTCCCGATAATGTAAAATTAATCGATCCCGGTATTCAAGTACGACTCCAATTTTCCATTAGAATATGAGTGATGAAGAGAGAGTAAGTGGAGTTTACCAGAGACAGTGCCGACATAAATTAGGGTTTCGGAAGGAGAGGTGGAAAACAGAGCTAGAGATCGAATTGATGATGAAGATGCATTGAATTGTGCAAAGGGTTCGAGGATCGAGCGAGATTTCAGCTGGGGTTTAGCCATGGGAGATGAGGTTTTGGGTTTAAAACTTCGAAATTTCCACCATATTACTGTAGAGGAAGATGAAGAAGACGATGGTCTGGTGAACGTGATAATGTGACACGAAGCAATATAATTAGTTATTACAAAACATATTAGAGAAAATAATATATAGATATAAATACGCTAAAACTATTTTGAACATGAAAAACTACACCAAAATTCGATACCCAAAATTTATACATATGGAGAGAGAGAGAGAGAGAGAGAGAGAGAGAGAGAGAGAGAGAGGTGGGGTGGGTTTTTTTAAATTTTTTTTTTAATTATAAAAATAACATATAAATAAAAAGATAAAAGAAATAAGAGAGGGTAAGAAAGTCATTTCATATGAATCTTTGAACTATTTTAATACCTTAGGGACATATTTGTAGTGTTTCGGAAACCTTAAGGACTCCCGACGTGATTTGATTTTGAAGTAATTTCAACATATTTTCGTTTCCCTATGTACTCTCCCTCCTTTTATGATTTCCCCTTATTTCGTAATTCCTTTCAATTGCTTAAAAGGTAAAAAAAACTTGGGTCACTAGTGAAAATCGCCCAAATACAAACCCTTTGACGCCATATGCTCGTTAAGCTCCAAGTTCAGACTAGCCTGTTAGGTGTTACAATAAGATTACTAGTTACCTTACTTCAGAATTCACGTCTCCAAGGCAATAATCCACCATCGGAAACGAATCAACTAGACAATGACATCGATCGGCTCACTCACCTAGTAAATGATCATGTACCGCCTCGAACTCATGAATCAACATCCAAAATCGATTTTATACCATTGCAGTTCTGATTTCTCACTTGTTCTATTTTTGAAATCCCGATTCTAAGCCATTCTATTTCTGAACTTCCCGATTCTCAGCCTTTGGTTTGTGATTCAAAGATTCATGATTCGTGAAACAGTCTTCAAACCAATCAAATTTTGGCTTCGATTTCTGCGTTTCTGGAACAATGACTATAAGCTAGCATCGGTTTGATTTCTGAAGATTGAAAAGGTTTGATTTCTGCCCTTCTGAATTTTGATTCTCGTTTCTGAAAGCTGATTTTCTAATTCTCGGTTTTGATTCTCTCTTCTTTGAATTCTGATTCTCGGTTCTATCATTCTATTTTCTGATTTTGAAACAGGTTCTGGATTACTAGATAGTGGATTGATTCTGATTTTTAGTTCTAATTTCTAAAACAGGTTTTGAAAAGGTTTGAAATCTCTATACTAATTTCTGATTATTTGAATTTTCAGTTTATACTCTAATTTTTAGTCCTAATTTCTTAAACAGGTTTTGGATTGATTAGTTGATTTTTGGATTGATTTCTCTGTGAATAAGGTAATGTGATTTTGAAAATGTACTCTGATTGCTAACTTTAATCAATTTTTGGATTTCTGAAACATTCAATCTGTTATCTTAAACATTTTCTAATTTTCTATATTGCAGATTGCACAAATTTGAGAGTTGGAAAAGAATTAGAAATTAGGTATAATCTATTCTTAAACTCGATTAATTTACAAAACTTACCATTGATATTTTGGACTATGTTATTATCAGACAAATGTTTTTATTGCATTTAGAATATTGTTTATTTTGTTAATTGTCTTTTTACAGCTGAAGTTCTTGATACAACTATTATTGATTTTGCATATAAAAAGGCAAGAAGACATATTTTTCTTTAGAATTAGATATTTTTGTAATTGTGACAATATGTGTTTTTGTTATTGTTATTAATATTTTTGTAAACTATGTGACTATTTTCGAATTTCTAATATACTAGTGACTCTGGGGGCCCATTTTTTCTCTTCTCGCCCGGGCCCAAAATATGTTTGGACCGGCCCTGCACTTCAATATAACTTTTCCTTTTTTCCTTGTTATCTGTTGTTTCCGATTTTCCCCCTTGCAGAAACTAAAACATAGAAACAATCATTTTACACATGTCGCTCTAACATTAAAAAGTATAGATGCAAAAACATATTAGTTAACTATATTTGGAAATCAATTTCACTACAAAGACATGTCCGTTTGGACCAAAGCGAATCATCAAATAAAAACCTTATAAACAACAGATTTGAAGATCTAGAATACAAATAACAGGTTTTCTTTTTAGTTTCAATTTTTGTGTCTTTTGACTATTTCGCCATCCATATACCAATTTGATAGCTTTCTTTTATATTACACAAACTCACACACTAAGGTTGTGTTTGTTTTTAAAGATGTTAAATGTCTTTTGTCTTTTTCCATGTCTGTGGAAGAATACGTGGACTAAAAGTCTTTTTCTATGTCTTCAGTCTTTCTAAAAAGAGTGTTTGTTTTTAATGTCTTTTTGAAATCATTCTAATACATTGCCCACTCCCGACCCACCCCCGTCAAAAATTAAATAAAATTTTTTTTACTGCCCACTCCCGACCCATCCCACCCACCCCTACCCTACCCCCTCTAAAAAAATTAAAATTTATTTTTTCCATAATCACTCCATTCCAAGTATGGAACATTTATATGTTTTATACAATACACACCCTTACTAACAATAAAATAATGACCAAAATTAGGAAGGGTGAACATTTTTATAACACATGATTACCAACAATAATGCCCGAAATTAGGAAGATCATATCACAAAATGATCAGTGGGTGAACATTTATCACACAATGACCAAAATTTCAATATTTATTAGATAATCGAAATACACAAAATGACACGTACACCGGAAGAGTAGCAGTGGATCGAAGCAAAGAAGAAAAAGCAACAAAAATCACCAAAAATACGGTGGACTGTAAGGGGGAAAGGAGAAGAAGAAAAAGCAACAAAAAGAAAAAGAGAGACAAGAAACGCTAAGGATTTGGGTTCGTTGATTTTCAGAATACACCTAAGAGTTGATTGGTAATTAATACCTACTGAAGATTGAAGAATGCCTAATTTTTGTTGATAAAGGTTTTTATGAACATCAGAAATACAAACTACATAAACGTAAGACTCCTCTGTTTTTATACAATACAACAATTAAGTCCATAAATTGCCATGTCTTCCCACAGCTTAATGGGTTTTCTTGATCTTTTCAGAAAAACTGATTTGGGTTCGTTGATTTGAGAGATGGAATTTCAGATAAGAAACCGTATTGTACCTGATTGTTAGAGGTTGGAGCGAGGGAGGCGACGGCGTCGACCGGAGGTGGTGGTGTGGACCGGAGGCGGCGGCGTTGACCGGAGCGCCGACAGCGAGATCGATGGCCGGAGTTGAGCGGGCAGTCGTGATCCCTTGAACGCTGGGGAGAAATCGTGAAAACGGCAAGACGAAAGCGTAGACTGAAAAAGAGGCGAAAAGCTGTTTTTTAGGTCTTTTAGCAAAAGACCTCAAAAAGTCTTTCTCATCCACTTTCTCTGCAGAAAAACAAACGTTCTTTTCGTAAAACCTCTACCCGCCGTAAGAGGTTTGGGGAGAAAAAGTCTTTTTGGAAAAAAAACAAACACACCCTAACTCCACTCAACGTTTGATGCATTTGGAGGCTCTCTTAGACGTCATCTCATCCATCAAGTCATCTTAGTTGAGTGCTAGCTCAAACCCTTAGTCTCACCTCCAAGTCATTACAGCATATCTCGTTCCTACAATGCAAGAACGGAAGATATCATACTCGATTCATCTAAAAGTCGTACTATACTTACTTCTTTATAATAAAGAGGAAACCATCATTCATCATCCCAAAATGAAGTCCTTGACTCTCTAATATAAGGGGAATCTTAGTTAAAACATCCCCAAAGTTTGGCATTAAAACGAGGACCCAAAGCCCAAACCATCAAGCTTAAAACTCAAAAAGTACCCAAAATTAGACAGATCCTGACACGGGCCGTGTTAGGTAAAACTCGGGCCGTTTTAACCAACCAGAAGGTCTCAGACATGCTGACACGGGCCGTGTTCCTCCTGACACGGGCCGTGTTCTGTGTACTGTAACTCCGATTTTTGGTCATTTTCACCCCTTTTCACCCAACTCAAGGTCCAATACTTTTCTAAACTCCTAACCATCGAAAGGACATTATTCTAATCCAATTTAATACATCATTAGACTAAATTTAAGCATTCAAAATCATTTTAAATGAATCAATTACATGCCATGATTACAACTTCACTCTATAAGCTTAAACCATGTAATACCCAATTCCTTTCCTACAATTGGTGATTACAAATGGAGATTCCTTCTTCCATTCCATGGAATCATTAGGAAATGATCCTCACTCCACTTATACATCCAATTTGATGCATTAAACTCATTCATCCATTAAACAAGAGATCCATTCCCCATATACTTGAATAGAATCCATTTCAAAACTAAATTCTCATTTTCTAGTGATTCAAGGTTTAAGACTACAAATCAAAGGTTGGAATCCTTAGAGAATCATTAGAAATGAATCCCCTCATCCAAATCCACCATAAACATCCATCAATTTCTAGATTCCTCAACAATTCATCAAATCCCCAATTTCTAGTGTTCATAACACCCAATTCAACCAAGTAATTGGATCTAGAGCATCCATGGATTGAATGTAGACTCCAACAACTTAGAAACATCAAATAAACATTGGGGAATCATAGGAAGAACCTCATCCCATCATAAAACTCGGATTGGGTCCAATCCCCAAACTCAAACTCGAAATCTAGAGCTAGAAAGGTGGGTTTATACCTTAGATTGCTTGAAATCTTCAAGTGTATGCATAATCCTTCAAAGCTAAGCACAAATCTCTTTGGAAACCATGAAAATCCCCATCTTCTCCCTCTCTTTCTCTCAAAAACGTGTTTATGGCTGGAATGGGGAGAACCCCCATCAAAAACAAGTAATCTTTCAAGAATTTGCACATTAGTCCCCATAGATTGGTCTTTCTACACCCAACACCCATACAGTCTCTTATTCTCCTTAGAAGTCTCCACATTAATACAAATGCCCCAAATGTAATTACTTCTTTTCACTTGGGTCATTGACTAGGTCAATACTAACCCTTAGTTTTCCCAAATTTCCAAGAACGGTCCCTTACACTAAAATTCTTCACAATTTAGGTCCTTAATATTAATTTAGGGAATTACTTGACCTAATTTAACTCCACTTCAATTCCTTTAATATATATTCTAATTTTCTAAATACATGACTAGTCAAATCTACTTAGGGTAAGTTTGGCCAAATTGACACTTTTAGTCCTTATGACAAAATTTCTCATATTTGGTTACAAATAGATTTTAAAACCACATTTGACTTATTTATTCACAATATAAAAATATAATAAATATTAAATTTATTTATTCATTTGTTTTTCTTTATTTACAAAAATAAGGTTTATTTGTCGGTTTAGGCCCAAAACACGGATGTTACGATTATCTACCCCTTAAAAGAATTCCGTCCCCGGAATCATCGATAAGGAATTAAGTACTCTTTTTTTCAAAATCTCAAAGGTTATTCATGTTTTTATCTTTAAAGCATTATAAAACTCGGAGTATTATAAATTTCACCTCGTAAATTGTTTCACTTCAAAAATTACTTATCTCGGGTTTCTTTTCAAAAATGTTTTCCTTTAAAGCATGCAATCATCAAACTTGAATCTTCTTCAACTCGACCTCTTGTTCTACAAAAAGATTGGAACACTCAACTTTGTGATAGTTGATTTGAAGAGGTCGTTCTTGATGAGAAAATTTTAATCAACTATTGGTGAAAAGAAAATACACTTTCGAATTCGTACGCTTTATATAAAACAATAAAGTTTTAAACTTATTTAGAAACATATTTTCGTCGAATTTATTAATCTCAAAGAGATCATCACTCCTGGGTATTCCTACCAATTCATGATGGCCCCTTTGTCATTCATTTTATAAAAGTCTTGCATTTTGTGAAATATTCTCGTCCAATTTGTTTATAAAAATTTTCTCAAATTTTTAACAACACTTTTGAAAAGATTGGCCTTATGTCATTCTTAAGTCCTTATTAGGGTAGGTTGTTCACTAACTCGCATACCTCATGGTGATTCACGGTTTAATCCTATGGCCTCCAGTCTTATCATGCATCCATGTCTCTTTGTTCTAAGCATGAATCAGTACCTCAAAAACCAACAAGTCTCTATAAGTCAACTAAGTTGTTGCTCACAATCGGGAATCCGAATACTGAAATCCTTCTTTCGCCTTGCATAAGGGTTTTACTAACTCAGCCATGAAGGGTATGAACCATGTTACTCTTACATTCACTTAGTCTTCTAAAGTCGAGGCAACATCACAAGGACGATCACTTTGATACCGCTCGAAGGGGAAAGTCACAAGGGCATTACTAAGGTCAGAAAACTAATACTATCCAGCTCGTCCATCGATTGATTCCTCTTAAATATAAGGCCGGTAATCTCCGAAAGAATTGCAGAACCTTCAATCTTGGCTAACAGTCACGGGGTAGACGACCAGGTCACAAGCATGAACGACGAAGAGATGAGAAACGGTTGCACAAGAGGTTAAGGGTAAGGAAAGAAGGTTTAAGGGTCAATACAAAATAATTTCTCCAACGGCTCCAAATCTTCACCTTTCCTTCACTTAACTACTACTCTACTCCTCATGCTCCTTGCTTGCTTCAAGTTGTCACCACAATTCCATTAGTTGGTTCCTCATAGTCAATATCACCTCATCAACCTTGCTACTCTTCGAGCTTCATCCCATTTAAGTCATCCTTTCATCATCCAAGATCATCCTCTATTCTTCAAAAGTGCTTGTGAGCATGAAGCTCAATCCCTTAGCAGTCGCCATTCTCACAAAGTTCTTCCTCATGTTGCCATGTAGTCATGTTCCTTTAGATTGCACTTCATTTGAATCCTCATGCATAAAATCCTCATGTCAAGAATATTCCTCATGCCAAACCGAATTTACTAATTAGATGGTTAAAACCTTAGTCACCAGCAAGTACTTACTACTAAGTTCTAAAGGTCAACTACTTAAGAGGTCAAACATCCTTAAGAACATCACAGTTTAAGTCTAAGCACTACTCCTAGTACCTAGTTCACTTAAACTCATGCTCTAATACCAAATTGAAACACCCTCTCTTAACGCTTTTCATAAAACATCATTTTAACCCATGGTTTATCATCATTGTTCCAAAAATCATCCTTTAGTGAAAACTTCAATTTCAACAACTTCAAATAAGTCATCTTCTTTCAAAACTATTTTTAAAACACATGGGGTTTAATGAGAAATAATTTAGGTTTAAGTTGCGGAAAACATCGTTTGGTCCCATTTTAAATAAAACATTTTAGTTCATAAAGTAGCGAGGTCGTAACAATTCAAATACCATTACACAGCTTAAATGAAACCACACAAACTGTGGCCTTCTAAGCGACCGGTTCTTCTAAAGTCATTTAACCCCTCAACCTGAGTACACATCAAAATAATTTAGGCAATTGAAATGCCTAGTGAGTTTACCCGAGGTTGACCCATTTCGAGTGAGTTGTGAACTACCATACTCGGGACAAACCCCCAAAAAATATTTTAATCACACACTTCAAAAGTTGTTTAAGACATCATAAAGGTTTACTCAAATAGATAGTTATGATATGCAAATGCAATGTATGATGCAACTATCCCAAACCCACGTCCATCTCATAAAGTCCAACTCACCTCAATGGCACCTACCTAAGTTCATAAATGACACGCACGAAGCATATCACTCCATCCCCATATAGGTTAAACTAGAACTAGTGGCCATCACACTAGTCCCATGAGGGTTAGCAACTCCCTCATGCGTCTCCTCACCCTCTTTATTTTAGAGAAGGGTAAAACTCAAAACATCATAAAGGTGGCTATTTTAGCCAAACATCATTAAACATCTTTGAGGTCATCATAAGGTTCACTCGGTCAATCCCATCCTATATGCAATGCAATGCACAAATAGGATGCTCAAAACATCTTTCAAAACATCATCATCTTTATTTGAAAACATCTTTAGGAAACTCATTTTCATGCTATGCATAAATAGTAATTATATAACACATTGCACATAATATCATGCACGAAAAGTATTTGATAACACACACAAAAGATAATAGTTGGGATGTGTACTCCTGGTAAACTCACCCAAGGTCAACTGACGAGTCAACACTAACTCCATTCAAGGTTTGATGCATTTGGAGGCGCTCCTAGACGTCATCTCATCCATCAAATCATCTTAGTTGAGTGCTAGCTCAAACCCTTAGTCTCACCTCCAAGTCATTACAACATATCTCCTTCCTACAATGCAAGAACGGAAGATAACATACTCGATTCATCTAAAAGTCGTACTATACTTACTTCTTTATAACAAAGAGGAAACCATCATTCATCATCCCAAAATGAAGTCCTTGACTCTCTAATATAAGGGGAATCTTAGTTAAAACATCCCCAAAGTTTGTCATTAAAACGAGGACCCAAAGCCCAAACCATCAAGCTCAAAACTCAAAAAGTACCCAAAATTAGACAGATCCTGACACGGGCCATGTTAGGTAAAACCCGGGCCGTGTTAACCAACCAGAAGATCTCAAACATGCTGACACGGGCCGTGTTCTGTGTAGTGTAACTCCGATTTTGGTCCTTTTCACCCCTTTTCACCCAACTCAAGGTCCAATACTTTTCTAAACTCCTAACCATCGAAAGGACATTATTCTAATCCAATTTAATACATCATTAGACTCAATTTAAACATTCAAAATCATTTTAAATGAATCCATTACATGCCATGATTACAACTTCACTCTATAAGCTTAAACCATGGAATACCGAATTCCTTTCCTACAATTGGTGATTACAAATGGAGATTCCTTCTTCCATTCCATGGAATCATTAGGAAATGATCCTCACTCTACTTATACATCCAATTTGATGCATTAAACTCATTCATCCATTAAACAAGAGATCCATTCCCCATATACTTGAATAGAATCCATTTCAAAACTAAATTCTCATTTTCTAGTGATTCAAGGTTTAAGACTACAAATCAAAGGTTGGAATCCTTAGGGAATCATTAGAAATGAATCCCCTCATCCAAATCCACCATAAACATCCATCAATTTCTAGATTCCTCAACAATTCATCAAATCCCCAATTTCTAGGGTTCATAACAGCCAATTCAACCAAGTAATTGGATCTAGAGCATACATGGATTGAATGTAGACTCCAACAACTTAGAAACATCAAATAAACATTAGGGAATCATAGGAAGAACCTCATCCCATCATAAAACTCGGATTGGGTCCAATCTCCAAACTCAAACTCGAAATCTAGAGCTAGAAAGGTGGGTTTATACCTTAGACTGCTTGAAATCTTCAAGTGTATGCATAATCCTTCAAAGCTAAGCACAAATCTCTTTGGAAACCATGAAAATCGCCATCTTCTCCCTCTCTTTCTCTCAAAAACGTGTCTATGGCTGGAATAGGGAGAACCCCCATCAAAAATAAGTAATCTTTCAAGAATTTGCACATTAGTCCCCATAGATTGGTCTTTCTACACCCAACACCCATACAGTCTCTTATTCTCCTTAGAAGTCTCCACATTCATACAAATGCCCCAAATATAATTACTTCTTTTCACTTGGGTCATTGACTAGGTCAACACTAACCCTTAGTTTTCCCAAATCTACAAGAACGATCCCTTACACTAAAATTCTTCACAATTTAGGTCCTTAATATTAATTTAGGGAATTACTTGACCTAATTTAACTCCACTTCAATTCCTTTAATATATATTCTAATTTTCTAAATACATGACTAGTCAAATCTACTTAGGGTAAGTTTGGCTAAATTGACACTTTTAGTCCTTATGACAAAATTTCTCATATTTGGTTACAAATAGATTTTAAAACCACATTTGACTTATTTATTCACAATATAAAAATATAATAAATATTAAATTTTTTTATTCATTTGTTTTATTTATTTACAAAAATAAGGTTTATTTGTCGGTTTAGGCCCAAAACTCCTAGGCCCAAAACACGGATGTTACATATAGCCCATATAATATTTTCATAAATAAATTTTTTAATTTTTAAATGTAAAAAATCTTAATTTTGTTAAATAGATGTAAGTAAAAGACAGATGTGATCAGGATGAGACGGATCCCGAAAACCTAGAGGTTGGTGCATGTATATGATTTCATGGAGATGGTCGTATAAGAAAGAATTTTTCACATCAAGATGTCGAATGGGCCAATGTGCAAAAATAGCCAAACTACTAATGGTACAAATGGTGGCCGATTTGACAACCGGGCTAAAAGTTTGATCATAGTAAATTCCTGGGCGTTGACTCCTCCCATTAGCTACAAGTCGAGCTCTATATCGAGCTAAAGAACCATCTAGATTGTGTTTCTTTATAAACAACCAAATACAATTCATAATATGTAACGCCAAAAATTGTATTTATTATATAATTATAATAAAAGGGCAAAATGGTCATTTTACCTCAAAAGGGTAATTTGGTCATTTGGACAGAAAAGGACTTGTTATGTAATAATATTTTAGGTCTTGGACTTAAAATGTTATAAAAGTTGGTTATTTGTCATAAATTGTGTTATTTGTGGCAAAACTTGGAATTATGCAACTTGAAGGACCAAAGTGCAATTTCTAGGAGTATTTAAGCAAGACTTGTGTGCAGAATTTTGGAGTTACGGGAACAAGTCTTGGCTGATTTTCTGCAGAGAATTGGAAGAAGTTTTGAAGGGTTGAAGCTTGCATCTTGGTTCTTGGCATTCAAAGGGTATAATTGGAAGAAAATTGAGGTGAGTTTCTTCATGATCTTGATTGTTCTTCTTGTTGAGTTGAGTAGGACTTGCAAACTGAAATTACAGCCATGATCATGGGGTTAAAATGAAGAAATACTTCCATTAAGTCCTTATAACAAAGTCCTAACTCAATCCAATGGAAGTAGAATGCTATAAATGGTAGAATTGATGATTTGGGGTTGTTAGAAATAAGAACCCTAATTCCTTGTGTGATTGATTTAGGGTGTTATGGGGGTTAAAAACCTTGTTAAAATGTAAGGTTTTAGCCTAGGAACAAACCCCAAACAACTAAAAACGAAATCAAGGACTTAAGGGACGAAATCTGCAAGCTACAGTGCTAAAATCGCGACTGTCCAGGGAACCTGCACTGCAGCTAGGCGCAGTGCGCCCCAAATCCAGGCGGGGTGCGCCCAGGCGCAGTGCGCCCTCCCTTGGGCGGGGTGCGCCTCCGAGCAGAGGCCAGGCAGGAGATCAAAAACGCTAACTTTTGCTTGGCTTATCCGTTTTAGTTCAAATTTGGACCATAGGCTCGTTTTGGTCTAAAAAGTTTGGGAAAATTTTCATATTGTGTTTTCGACCCCTCGGGGGCACTGTAGACCGATCCGAATGCCTCGGTGAATAGTAAAATTCATATAAAGTTAGTAAACGGAAAGTTTATTAACTAGGCATTATATATTCTTGAACTCTATTATATTAGAGTTAATTAGAATAGTTATTAACCTATAATCATTGTGGAAATGAATGAATTATAGGTACGGGACAAGATTTCGCGAAACACATCGAAAGGCAAGAACCGCTAAACGCTAGTTGTAGCAAACCTACAGGTGAGTAATCTCACTCGTATTTGATGTGATATATGATTGTTGAGCAGCTGCGGATTGAAAACAGTTTTGGGGACGAAAAATGACAGATATTTGATTTGATATGACAATACCAGATAAGCCGTGAGTCTTTAATAGACAAGAACGGAGCTGTGAGTCAAATCTTTATTGACAAGACCGGAACCAGCCGTGAGTCAATATAGATAAATAGACAAGACCGGAACCAGCCGTGAGTCTAGGCAACAGCGGGCTAACCCGTGAGCCACATTTAAACTTATATAGACAAGACCGGAACCAGCCGTGAGTCTAGGCAACAGCGGGATTTTCCCGTGAGCCACGTTTGATTTTGTATTGTATGAAATTACATGTTTGACTTTGTATAGAGAATTTTATTCTTATACATGTAGTATTTGATTTGGTTACTCACTGGGCTTTATAGCTCACAGTTTACGTGATATGTCCCTGCAGGTGAGCGTGATCCCGCGAAGGGAAAAGATAAAGTCCGTGACTGAGGACTTCGTGTTGAAGTAATACTCGGCTTGAAGAATGTATAATATTTAATGTATTGTACTTCGTGATACACTTGTACTCGTATTTTGTTAACTAATACCCCAGACTTATGGTTTTTATTGTAAAATATATGGTTTGTAAAACAAAAATTTTTGGGGTGTTTTTGTTAATAAGTCGGGTGTTACAAGTTGGTATCAGAGCCGTGGTTTAAGTGAACTAGGTGTCTTAGATTAGATCCCTGGACTTAAACCTTGAGAGAAACACAAAAAATTGGACTGTTAGATATATATATAAGTTTGTTATTATATATGTAATCTAACGGTTTGCTGAAATTTTGAAGTATGAGAAATACACGAAGCAACCCTACTGGTGTGAATTCAAGAGGAACTGCAAGAAGTGGACCAGCTAGGTCACGTGAAACTGCAAGAAGCGGACCAGCTAGGTCACGAGGCTCTGTTGGGCGAAGAGCACCAGCAAGGGAACCGGTGGGACAAAATCCACCTGATATACGAACTATTGTGGAAGAAGTGGTTAGGCAGATGATGCCTGCAATAATAAATAATTCCAACCTGGGCGGCAATCCAAATCCGAGTGCTAATCCAATTCCTACCGAAGAGGCTGCAAAAAGTGTTCATGACGGGCAGCCAGAAAATGAAAGCCAGGGAGAAAGTCGGGCCCGGGCAGTAAAAGAAACACAAGGTGGGGAAGCTTCAGCAAGGAAAGTTGGATGTACATATAAATCCTTTCTTGGTTGTAAACCAAAGGAATTTTCGGGGACAGATGATCCAGTCAAAGCTATGGAATGGATCATGCATATGGAAAAAGTGTTCAGAGTAAGCAAGTGTTCGGATGAAGATAAAGTGGAGTTTGCCACGAACCAACTTACAAGTGGCGCACTACATTGGTGGCAAACCTATTACAGATCACTAGATCTTGATTCGTCCCAATCGATACTTTGGGAGCAATTCAAGACAAAATTCAATGAAGAATATTGCTCGGAGGTAGCTATGCAGAAGCTGGAAGATGAATTCCTGCATTTGGAACAGGGTTCCCGATCTGTACAAGAATATACTCTTAGCTTTCTGGAGAAAGCTAGGTTTGCGGAGCACCACATTTACACTGAAAAGAGAAAGATCGACAAGTATATTCGGGGGTTGACCACCCGAATTAGAGAGATTGTGCAACCGTTGAAACTAACTACCTTCAGACAAGTGGTGGATCGAGCCACGGAAAGAGAAACAGAACTGAAGAGACAGGAAGATGAAAAGAAAGTTTTGGAAACGAAACGAAAGGTGGAAGACCAAGGTTGGACGCCTCAGAAAAAGTTGCAACAATCCGGTTCTAAGGGAAAGGGCCAGAAAGATGAAGGAAGGTGGTGCGAAAAGTGTAGAAAACGGCACACGGGCAGTTGTCGCAGTGATACTGGGCCGCTTACTTGCCGAAATTGTGGAAAAACAGGTCATATTACACGGGAGTGTCGGGCGGAAAGAAGATGCTACCAATGCGGGGCTACAGATCATCTTCGTTTGAACTGTCCCCAACTGAAATCTGGTGTATACAGTGAAAGACCTAGAGATGATCAAGTGGGAAAGAAAGAAGAGCCGAAGAACAGGGGACGACCAGTGGCCTCACGAGCTTTCCAGATGACTGTGGAAGAAGCCCGTGAGAAGACAGATGTGGTGACAGGTATTTTCACTCTCAATACCATACCTGTATATGTTATTTTTGATCCGGGAGCCACTCACTGTTTTGTATCGGAATCTTTATTGCCACGCCTGAATGTACCTTTAACCCCGATGGATGCAAGCTTAGAAGTAGCTATAGCAGACGGCCGATATGTCTGGGTTTCTGAACATATGGAAGGTTGTCAGCTTAAAATCTACGGGACCGTTTTCCCTATAGATTTGAAGCCGATGACTACCAACGAATTTGGAGTAATTGTGGGAATGGATTGGTTAGCGACAAATTATGCTAATGTGGATTGCAGAAATAAAAGTATTACAGTGTTATCACCGGAAGGAGAATGGATGAAAATTCAGGGCGAACGACCTCGGTTACGAATGCCAGTTATCTCCTTTGCTCAAGCCCGAAGCTGTGTCAGTAAAGGAGGGATGTCCTATCTAGCTTATGTGTCGGTGGCTCAACCGATTAAAGTGGGAGTAGCAAATGTGAATGTGGTGAATGAGTTCCCAGATGTGTTTCCAGATGAACTTCCAGGGTTGCCACCAGATCGACAGGTTGAGTTCACGATTGAACTGATTCCGGGAGCTGCACCTGTTGCCCGAGCTCCATACCGTTTAGCACCTTCAGAGATGGTGGAACTGCGGAAGCAACTGGAAGAATTGTTAGACAGGGGTTTTATCAGACCGAGTACATCGCCTTGGGGAGCCCCTATTCTGTTTGTCAAGAAGAAAGATGGGTCAATGCGCATGTGTATTGACTATCGGGAACTAAACAAAATCACGGTGAAGAACAAGTACCCGCTACCCAGAATAGACGACTTGTTTGACCAGCTACAAGGCGCGTCCTACTTTTCCAAGATTGATCTGAGGTCAGGATACCACCAGTTGAAGATAAGGGAGTCAGACATTCCGAAGACAGCTTTCCGAACGAGATACGGTCATTATGAGTTTTTGGTAATGCCTTTTGGGTTAACCAATGCTCCAGCCGTATTCATGGATCTTATGAACCGGGTGTGCCGACCGTTCCTTGATACCTCGGTGATAGTATTTATAGATGACATTTTGGTGTATTCAAGAAGTCAAACCGAACATGAAGTACATCTGCGACAAGTTTTGGAGTTGCTTCGCCACGAAAAGCTGTATGCTAAATTCTCCAAGTGTGAGTTCTGGTTAAGAGAAGTCCAATTCCTTGGCCATGTAATCAATGCTGAAGGGGTGAAAGTAGATCCAGCAAAGATTGAAGCCGTGATGAAATGGGAACCGCCTAGAAGTCCCACTGAAGTAAGAAGTTTTCTTGGTTTGGCAGGCTATTACAGAAGATTTGTCGAGAATTTCTCCTCGATAGCTGTCCCGTTGACCAAGTTGACTAAGAAGGGTGAAAAATTTACTTGGGCTAAAGAGCAACAAGAAGCATTCCAGAAACTGAAGCAAGCCTTATGTGAAGCGCCAGTGTTGGTACTACCTTAAAGCGGAGAAGAGTATGTGATCTACAGCGATGCTTCGAGAATCGGCCTTGGGTGTGTTTTAATGCAAAAAGGTCGAGTCATAGCATATGCGTCCCGCCAATTAAAAGATGCCGAAAAGAAGTATCCTGTCCATGATCTGGAATTAGCTGCGGTGGTCCTAGCTTTGAAGTTGTGGAGGCATTATTTATACGGTGTAAAATTTGTCATTTACACGGATCACAAGAGTCTGAAGTACCTCTTCGACCAGAAAGAGCTCAGCATGAGACAACAAAGGTGGATGGACCTGTTGAAAGATTTTGATTGTGAAATTCAGTACCACCCTGGTAAGGCGAATGTGGTGGCAGATGCTTTAAGCCGAAAAGAAGCTCCTCTGAAAGTTACATCCGCGTGTATGGGTGTAGCGAGCAGGTTACCAGGATTGATTCGTTTGGCACAAGAGGAAGCGTGTAAGCCGGAAAATGTAAAAAGCGAAAGAATGGTTGGATATTTGAAGCATCTGGAAGAAAATTCTCAAAATTTGAAAACCTTCAGAGGCCGTATATGGGTCCCGAAACAAGGAGAAGCACGAAACTTGCTTCTAGAAGATAGCCATTATAGCCGATATGCAGTTCATCCGGGTAGTACCAAGATGTATCGGACGTTAAAACCGATGTATTGGTGGCCTGGAATGAAGAGGGACGTTGGAAGATTTGTGGAAAAATGTTTGACTTGTTTGCAAGTTAAGTCAAACCATCAGAAACCGTATGGAGAAATACAGCCATTGCCGATTCCAGAGAAGAAATGGGACCATATTACCATGGATTTTGTGACAAAGTTGCCGCGGACGCCGCGAGGTTATGATTCTATATGGGTGATTGTGGATCGATTGACAAAATCGGCACAATTCATACCATATAAGGAAAAGTACAGAGTAGATCAACTGGCGAAAATCTACATTGATGAAGTATTTTGTCGGCATGGAGTACCAGCATCGATTGTGTCGGACAGAGACAGCAGATTTACTTCCCATTTTTGGCAGAGTCTTCAAGAGCAACTGGGTACGAAAGTACTTATGAGTACCGCATATCACCCGCAAACTGATGGCCAAAGTGAAAGAACGATCCGAACTTTGGAAGATATGTTGAGGACTTGTGTCATAGACCTCGGTGGAAGCTGGGAAGATCATTTACCTTTAGTGGAATTCGCGTACAATAACAGCTATCATTCCAGCATTCAGATGGCCCCGTATGAAGCCTTGTATGGAGCACCGTGCCGTACTCCAACCTGCTGGACTGAAGTTGGGGAAAAGCCGTTGGCTGGACCCGAAATTGTTGCTCAGACTGAAGAAAAGATCAAACTGATACGTGAAAACTTGAAGGTAGCTCAGAATAGACAGAAGCAGTACGCAGACAGACGGGTGAAACCGATAAAATTCCAAGTGGGAGATATGGTTATGCTCAAAGTATCCCCTTGGAAAGGCCTAATTCGTTTTGGGAAGAAAGGAAAGTTGAGTCCTCGTTTCATAGGACCTTTCCGTATATCCCAACGAGTTGGAGCCGTGGCGTATAGATTGGAGTTACCTGATGAACTTCATGGTATACATGATGTATTCCATGTGTCCCATTTGAGGAAGACGTTGTTTGATAAATCTCAACAAGTACCTCTTGCTGACATTGAAGTGGATGAAAAGCTGAGATACCTGGAACAACCGGAGCGAGTGCTAGACCGCAAGATAAGACAGCTTAGAAATAAGAAGATCAGCATGGTGAAAGTACTTTGGCGTCATCACAAAGGTTCCGACATGACGTGGGAAACCGAAAGTGAGATGAGGGAGAAATATCCTCAACTTTTTGTATGATTTCGGGGACGAAATCTCTTAAAGGAGGGGAGAATTTGTAACGCCAAAAATTGTATTTATTATATAATTATAATAAAAGGGCAAAATGGTCATTTTACCTCAAAAGGGTAATTTGGTCATTTGGACAGAAAAGGACTTGTTATGTAATAATATTTTAGGTCTTGGACTTAAAATGTTATAAAAGTTGGTTATTTGTCATAAATTGTGTTATTTGTGGCAAAACTTGGAATTATGCAACTTGAAGGACCAAAGTGCAATTTCTAGGAGTATTTAAGCAAGACTTGTGTGCAGAATTTTGGAGTTACGGGAACAAGTCTTGGCTGATTTTCTGCAGAGAATTGGAAGAAGTTTTGAAGGGTTGAAGCTTGCATCTTGGTTCTTGGCATTCAAAGGGTATAATTGGAAGAAAATTGAGGTGAGTTTCTTCATGATCTTGATTGTTCTTCTTGTTGAGTTGAGTAGGACTTGCAAACTGAAATTACAGCCATGATCATGGGGTTAAAATGAAGAAATACTTCCATTAAGTCCTTATAACAAAGTCCTAACTCAATCCAATGGAAGTAGAATGCTATAAATGGTAGAATTGATGATTTGGGGTTGTTAGAAATAAGAACCCTAATTCCTTGTGTGATTGATTTAGGGTGTTATGGGGGTTAAAAACCTTGTTAAAATGTAAGGTTTTAGCCTAGGAACAAACCCCAAACAACTAAAAACGAAATCAAGGACTTAAGGGACGAAATCTGCAAGCTACAGTGCTAAAATCGCGACTGTCCAGGGAACCTGCACTGCAGCTAGGCGCAGTGCGCCCCAAATCCAGGCGGGGTGCGCCCAGGCGCAGTGCGCCCTCCCTTGGGCGGGGTGCGCCTCCGAGCAGAGGCCAGGCAGGAGATCAAAAACGCTAACTTTTGCTTGGCTTATCCGTTTTAGTTCAAATTTGGACCATAGGCTCGTTTTGGTCTAAAAAGTTTGGGAAAATTTTCATATTGTGTTTTCGACCCCTCGGGGGCACTGTAGACCGATCCGAATGCCTCGGTGAATAGTAAAATTCATATAAAGTTAGTAAACGGAAAGTTTATTAACTAGGCATTATATATTCTTGAACTCTATTATATTAGAGTTAATTAGAATAGTTATTAAGCTATAATCATTGTGGAAATGAATGAATTATAGGTACGGGACAAGATTTCGCGAAACACATCGAAAGGCAAGAACCGCTAAACGCTAGTTGTAGCAAACCTACAGGTGAGTAATCTCACTCGTATTTGATGTGATATATGATTGTTGAGCAGCTGCGGATTGAAAACAGTTTTGGGGACGAAAAATGACAGATATTTGATTTGATATGACAATACCAGATAAGCCGTGAGTCTTTAATAGACAAGAACGGAGCTGTGAGTCAAATCTTTATTGACAAGACCGGAACCAGCCGTGAGTCAATATAGATAAATAGACAAGACCGGAACCAGCCGTGAGTCTAGGCAACAGCGGGCTAACCCGTGAGCCACATTTAAACTTATATAGACAAGACCGGAACCAGCCGTGAGTCTAGGCAACAGCGGGATTTTCCCGTGAGCCACGTTTGATTTTGTATTGTATGAAATTACATGTTTGACTTTGTATAGAGAATTTTATTCTTATACATGTAGTATTTGATTTGGTTACTCACTGGGCTTTATAGCTCACAGTTTACGTGATATGTCCCTGCAGGTGAGCGTGATCCCGCGAAGGGAAAAGATAAAGTCCGTGACTGAGGACTTCGTGTTGAAGTAATACTCGGCTTGAAGAATGTATAATATTTAATGTATTGTACTTCGTGATACACTTGTACTCGTATTTTGTTAACTAATACCCCAGACTTATGGTTTTTATTGTAAAATATATGGTTTGTAAAACAAAAATTTTTGGGGTGTTTTTGTTAATAAGTCGGGTGTTACATAATATTAGCGTTAGAGGGTCGTGGTACAAGTATCCATGTACCATTAGAAATAAGTTCTTCATATTCATGTTGCATGGTGTAAGACCCGTTTCCACCGCGATGCGGCCCTTAGGCGTCCGCGGCGCGATGTGGGTAGGAGCGGGATATGCGGCTGGCTGGAGAGCACGCGTCGCGTATTCTATAGGTCCGCAACGTGGCGCGCCACAGAAGTGAAAAACCCTATTTCAGATTTAAGCTCCTATATAAAGGGTCCCCAGCCCTATAAAGGGTCCCCAGCCCTAGGGTTCGTGTTTTTGGAGATTTCCTGGGGTGGAGGCGACTGACTTCGGCAGTAACTCTCTTATCTAGAATTATTGAAGGTTTTTTGAAGATTTTAAGGGTAGAGAAGGAGGTATCGACAGGTAGGAAGGCTTGCAGCTTGTAGTGTGCATCCTTTCGTTCCAGAAGCAAGGTAAGGGGATTTATCCTTCTTGTTTTCTTTTTAACCTATTTATATGGTTTCATTCCTTGTCCTTGGATTTAAATGGTTGGTTTGATGAAGGATTGGGGGAAGGAAGGACTCCAGCCCCGAAGGACCCGACTTTAGACACCTCTCTGATGTCTTTACGTCGTGAGTCAGCTATATTGTCCCTGGTTTGGGTATTGCTAACCCTAAGATTGGTAGTGGCTTGTAATGATTAGGGTTTTTGGACTATGGACATGCTTAGGCTTGCATGCCCATTAGAATGGGACCTTAGGATAGTCTTTGATCCCGGAAAGGATTTGGGATGAACCCTAACCACTAGTGGAATTGGTTGAGGGATTAACAAAGGTTTAGGACGGAAACAAGTCCGCACCGCAGACTAAGCTAGTCAGCAACGCGTATTCGGACGAACCCGGTGGATGCAAGGCGATCTCCGCGCCGGGTCTCCTATGATGTCGACTGTTGACCAGGAGTTGACTTTGGACCACTGATTTGTGACCATTGTTAGGTCGGACCTTTAGTTGAATCGTTAGGGGTAAGGTTTGTGGCTAATATGTTATGTGTATGGGATTTAGGTGATCGAACGAGCCTAGTTTGGGATATTAGCGATTATCCGGACGGTTGTGATTCAGGTGTGTATCCTCACCTTACTATATGATGTTGCATGTTAGGCATCTTGTGTGTTATTTATAGTTATATGATTTGTTCTATAATTGTGATTATATGTGGTTGGGCTCAGTACTTATTGTTGGTTATATGCCCATCGTTATAACAAGTTGGTAATATTACTATAAATAGTAGGGTCCTTTTGGGTTACACGCAAGAGACGATTTAGCTAAAAGAGATCAAAAATAAACTTTAGGGGTTAAGTTTATTAATATATCAAAGTAAAGATATATTAATTAGAAACTTAATGGTTAAGTTTATTAATATACCAAAGTAAAGGTATATTAATTAGAAACTTAATAAGGATAAAGGACCAAAGTGAAATATCCACAAGGGAGGGGATAAGGATGAGGGGCACTATAAATACAACCCTAGATCTGAGTTGTAGAAGCGGCCAAAACCCTAATTTTCGTCACCCTCCTCCCACCCCTCGATATACGGCCGATTTCTTTCAAAACCCTAAGTATTATGTGCTAAAACTTCAAGCAAAGGTATATACTACATCAACGGGTGCTGGATCGTTGTCTTGGGTGCGATTACATTAGAGGAGTTCTACTTTGGGCTCTCGTCATCCTAACAAGATCAGATCTGAGATCTAAAAGGTATTTCTCGAACTCTCTTGTTTTTACAGTTACAAAAGTGTGTATGATTCTGTGATCCTGGTTGAATACGATTTTGATTTCTGTTTCCGCTGCGTTGTTTTTATGCTATCGTATTCCAACAGTGGTATCAGAGACACTTTATCATGATTTTGTACTGTTTTGATTCGATTAAAATTGTTAAAAATCGTTTTTTTCTTTGAATTATCGAATCTGTCGACGTCCGCGCCGCGGTCCTTGAATGGTCGCGTCGCGGTCTTCTCTAAAGTTACGATCATTAGGGTTTTGCCGCGTCGCGTTTCCTAGTGTTCCGCGCCGCGTCGTTCTTGGCATGATCGGTTTCTTTTGATTACCGCGTCGCGTTTTCTTGTGTCTCGCGTCGCGGCGGTCGTGATGTTTTATTTTCTGAAATCAGATTTCTTGTTATAAAATGGTGATTTTAGTATTGTATGATTGTTTAGATTAATAATTGACATTGAATGTTTGCATGCTCAATAGAATTAATAGCTAAACACAAAGTTTAAAATGCTTCAAAATTTATGGATGATTGTTTAAATTAATTATTAACACTGCATCCTTGCGTGTTTAATAGAATTAATAGTTAAACATAATTTTCAAAGAATACTTAAAATTTTAAATGATATATATATTAGAATTGTATCTATATGTATAACTAAAAATAAAAATATTGGTCAGACCGTGACTAGGCTCACCTACTCTAAATGTGTAGAAGGTTGAAGGAGGTCTCTTTGATTCCTAATGAGGTCGGTTTTTAAACAGCATTCATTGCTTACCACCCTCACCGCCTGTCACATTTTATCGAGTGGAGTTACCGAAAGGGTTTGATAGGACAGTGTTTCAAGATAAAAGTATTACTGAAAATACACAAGTAAGAAAAATTTGTTAAAAGTTAATAGAATTTTTCAAAAGTGAATTGGCATTTCAAACTGGTTTTAAAATGTTTAAATAGACCCTTTTGCCAATTAAAAGGTTAAAGTGTTTTAACAAGAATGATATATGTAACACTAGATTGTTAAAAGTTGTTAACATGTTTTAAAATTATTGGCAATTGTAAGACGGTTTTTAAAAGTTTAAGAGACCATTTTGCCAAATAGAAAGTTAAAATGTTTTAACTTAACGAAACGAAATCCCGTTTTATGAAAATCTGAATCTCATGCCACCCAGAAAGAACCACACATTTAACCGGGCCCTTCCGGCGTGGGAAGTGCTATAGCCAACGCGTCGGATTGGACTCGGCCAAAATGATGTGATACTCGCGATAACTCATGAATCATGGGCCGGGTGTCACGTGGGTCTTCGTGGTCGATTTACCATCCAAACTCGTGATCCGCGGCATACCCGTCACGAGAGAGAGGATGAGCATGATGGGATTAAACATGCCATTGATCAGATTCAATGAATCCCAAAAGATCTAGAAGCTTCATAGAGATTGAAGTTGGCAAAAGAGTATTGCCTACCTAAATAACTTATGGGGGTGACTACGGCATACCTCTTCACCACCAAAAGCGAAATATGGATTCTAGCCTTAAGTAAAATAATTTTATGGGTAATTAATTTATTAAGGGATAATCAAACTAAACAAAACTCTATTTTAGATGTCAACTAAAGAAAGTTTGAAAGTTACAAGTTTTTTTTACTGCGTGGCTTCCTCGATCAAAGTAAGTTCAACGGCATAGATTATGCGTGTTGGTTCCAGAACTTGAGAAGAGTACTCAATGTCGAGGGAAATTTTTATATGATTAAGGAACAAGTTCCTATAGATTATCCAGCCAGATCCACTAGTGCTGAAATAGACGGTCAATCATCTTAGACGTCTAAATGATTCGAATAAGGTTGCTCGTTTCATGTTAGACACTATGATTCCCGAGATTCAAAGAAGATTGTGGGGTCTTGGTGCTTTGACATGATTAACCGGCTTAAGGACATGATCCAAGAGCAGGTTAAATGGGAACGATTCGAAGTCATGAAAGCATTATTTGGATGTAGGCTGTTACTAGGATGGAGAGTCAATACCCATATGTTTAGCATAAGAGGGTACATTGACCAAATGTGGAGGTTGGGATTTCTAACAAGTCAGGAGTTAGTCACGGACATTGTCCATAACTCGCTGACTAGTTCTTATGATTAGTTCATTCTGGACTTCATTATATAGAACTTAAAAGGACCCTTCGAGAGATTACATAGCATGTTGAGGAAAGTAGAACTTTACATGGCTAGGGAATCCAACACCACAGTTCCTAAAGGAGGTGTCAAAAGGAAAAGGACAAACCCTACCAAGGGAATGATTTTCCTAAAGAAACCTCAATACTGAAATCCTGAGGAAGATTTTTGTTTCCACTGAAAGGATGTGGGACATGGAAGGCATAAATGCTCAAGATATCTGACGCAATAGAAGTAGTTGCAAGCCAAAGAGTATGGCACTTCAGGTATATTTGTAATTCCATAAGTGCTTTGCTTATGACCAGTATTGCCATTTTAATGGGCAGAGACTGGAATAAAGCAGAGGTACAAGCCATGGAGAGCTGGATCGAATCATGGACTACAAGCAGCTTGCTTTCATCCATATGATTAGGAACCAACTTCTCTATAGTGTTTTAGTTTATGGTTTTGCAATTTGAAGATTATTGATGTGAACATTGTTTCATCAGATGGTTTTGACTTGGTTTAAATAAAGGTTGTTTTAAATAAAAGTTATTTTAAAAGTTATTTTGAAACAAAGTTATGGTCATTACATCTATGAGAACTGGTTCACAACAATAGTTCGAAAAGATTGATTCAAGAGAATCCAAATGTTTAGATTAATGGTATGAGTGGAATTGTCTGGTTTTGTAAACTTTAAATAAGCTACCAAAACTCCAGATGGATAGGATTCTGGAGATCATTTGACTGAAAGTCTTATGATAACTGCTATTCTTGTCTACATAGAGAGATAACTATGCACTGCTCACAAGTTATTGCGGGCAAAGGCTGAGAATCTGTTGGACCTTGTACATCTAATGTATTTGGACCGTTCAGTTTTCCACTAAACTGTCTAAAATACTCTATTGAGTTTGAAACCTATATGGTGTTCAGTACTTCAAGAACAGAGTATTGAATCAAATGAGCAAATGATAAGAATTCTAAATCTAAGTGCGGATAAAGAGTTTCTTAGTCAAAGATTATACAATCATCTAATGGACTGTGAAAATTGTTTCAACAGTCAAATCCACTTAGAACGCTACGAGCATCGTATGGTGTGTCTGAGTTATAATCGAACATAAAGGTTCGACTTATGATGGATTGTATTATGCTTCCAATCTATGTCTGAGGTTAAACCTTAGAGACAATAGAGTCCTAACCCTTGCACAACCACAAAAGGTTCTATAAACACTTTCTGAGAAATATGGAGTGTAGATGTTTCTTCACTAGCATATTTAGAAATTTGGGGTCTTGAGACTTACGGTTTACCGTGTAGCTCAGAGGACGCCGATTAATAGAAGTGTTATTCCATTAGAGTACTTGGATATAATAAGCATTTTGACAACAGTATGATGTTGTATAAATGGCAGTCTTCTATGATAGGAAGCTGGTATTCAAGAAATCAGTGGGAGCCTGACTGATCTTGATGAGACTCAAAGGATCAAAGAGCCTGATGTTGGCACTAGCACTCAACCAGAGGTAGTAAAACCTGTTGAGACTCAGTAAGAGTTTGCTGAGGAATCTGACATAACTCCATCTCCTGTTCGAGAAACTGATAAAGGACGTCATACACCTGGTTTTCATGAATTTCATGTTGACGAAGGTGATGAATGTCTGGTGGATCATTGTGACCCTACCAATTATCGGAAGTCGTGGCAGGCCCCTTGGGTTGCCTTAAGGAAAGAGATGATGGAGAGTGAGATGAAATCCATGTATGATAACCAAGTTTGGAACCTGGTTGATCAAACACCTGGCCTTAAAACAGTTGGGTGTAAATGGGTCTTCAAGAAGAAGACAAACGTGGATGGAAAGGTACACACATACAAAGCCAGACTGATGGCAAAGGGTTATACTCAAACCCAAGGGGTTGATTATGAGGAAACTTTTTCACCAGTGGCGATGATTAAATATATTAGGATATTGTTTGCCATCGAAACATTTTGTGACTACGAAATATGGCAAATGGATGTAAAAACCGCTTTCCTTAACGGAAAACTTTCAGAGGATGTGTATATGACACAACCAGAGGGTTTTGTACAGTCCAAATATCCCAATAGAGTGTGTAAACTTGTGAAGTCGATTTATGGACTCAAACAAGCATCTCGCAGCTGGAATCTCTGCTTCGATGAGAAAATCAAAGAGTTTGGATTTTCGAGAAGTGAAGATGAGCCATGTGTATATGTCAGAGCTAGTGGGAGCATTGAAGTCTACCCTATGTCGTACACAGATAGCAAAGTTCTCATGTAAATGTCCCTATCTCGAGAAATATGAAATAAATGAGAATTGCTATGCTATAAATGACACAGGAGAGACTTAATGCGCATGAAGCATTTTGATCTATGGAGATAGAATTAAGTGCTTCATAGGGATTTTGGGAAACAAAAGTGAACTATGTAAATGTCAGTGCTAGTGGGAGCATTGAAGTCCAACCTATGTTGTATGCAGATAGCAAAGTTCTCATGTAAACGTCCCTATATCGAGAAATCATAAATAAATGAGAATTGATGTGCTACAAATGACATAGGAGTGACCTATTGCATATGAAGCATCATGATCTATGGAGATAGACCTAAGTGCTTCATAAGGATAAGCTAGAGTACATGAGCAGTCGGATCTAGAGATACAAGACTCCTATAAGGGATTCAAGTTTCCGTATCAAGGTTTAGGACTGAGTGAAACTCAGAGTCCTAGTTCCATCAAGATCCTGTATGAAATGAGTTGAGTCCCGTATGCACTTGCATATGGATCAATCGCATAATGTACGAGACCTAATGTATCATATGCCTTGAGCATGATGATTTGACATTAGGCTAATCTTGGCAAAAGTCAAATGGATGGAAGTCACGAAGTATCTTAAATGTTTAAGATATTCTTGATCCATTATAGTATGGGAGAACTCAGTGTAAAGAAGCACACTGATAGTAGCTTCCAAAACTAATGGAAACGGTTCTTGTACGCAGTCAGGATCCGGGTTCTTACCAAAAGAGACATCTCAGTTAATAGAGCTATATCGGATGAGGCAAGATAGCTGATCTGATCACTAAGTCAATGTCTCGGACTAAGCAAGATCGATCATGCTAAGTCCATATGCATTAGATATGCAAATGAATTGACTTTGAGTGAAGTTAGTATAGTTTGATTTGTATTGGGAACTTAAGCAATGAAAAACTCTATCTGATATGAAGATTATTATGTGGAGAACATAATATATGCATAAAGGCAGTCATTTCATTAGTTTATCATTGTGTTCCGATTTTGCGTGTTTTATTGACTTCCTGAATAATTTAATTATTATTCAAACTGTCCACAGTCGGTCATACTTTTGGGAGTAAGTATTGATTCAAGACTGACATGAGGAATTTGTAAATTGTCCATAGAGATGGGCATAGCATGGAGATGCACTAATTCTCATGTGTACTTAATAGGGATTAAGTATTGGAGTAACCTGCACTTAGAGATTACTTCATGGAATCTGTCACGAGTAATTCTAAGATGGTAATATCTTATATTCTTCAAGCGGAGATGCATTGATTCTTTGTCCTGCAGTCTGTTGTGCCTTGGTTTTCTCCAACGTTGTCCGTAACTGGCAGCCATACATGGAATGTCCAGGTATGACATGATGAGTAGGCGAGATCCGTGTAGTCAAAGTTTATTTGTTCCTTCTGCCCTAACAGGAGAAGCGATATCCATGGGCCCCTCGATGATTTGGTGCTGACAGCAAGTGTACGGCCGTACCGAGACTGAATTGATATAGAATCAATAATGCAGTTTGTTGTGGTCATCACAAATCTCTATCGGGAAACATAATTTTGAATGTTTGAGACTGACATAATTCCATGTCAGACGTTCATAAGGATATCTTGTAGAACAAAGGGATATTTTGATCACTTGCCTAAGGGCTGTTTCATTAGATGAACACGACACTTGTCTAGGATGACATACACCTTACTAGGTTAGGGAATATTAGACCATACAGTTGTTATAACAAGTGCAAGTGGGAGACTATTGGTTATATGTCCATCGTTATAACAAGTTGGTAATATTACTATAAATAGTAGGGTCCTTTTGGGTTACACGCAACAGACGATTTAGCTAAAAGAGATCAAAAATAAACTTGTGGGGTTAAGTTTATTAATATATCAAAGTAAAGATATATTAATTAGAAACTTAATGGTTAAGTTTATTAATATACCAAAGTAAAGGTATATTAATTAGAAACTTAATAAGGATAAAGGACCAAAGTGAAATATCCACAAGGGAGGTGATAAGGATGAGGGGTACTATAAATACAACCCTAGATCTGAGTTGTAGAAGCGGCCAAAACCCTAATTTTCGTCACCCTCCTCCCACCCCTCGGTATACGGCCGATTTCTTTCAAAACCCTAAGTATTATGTGCTAAAACTTCAAGCAAAGGTATATACTACATCAACGGGTGCTGGATCGTTGTCTTGGGTGCGATTACATTAGAGGAGTTCTACTTTGGGCTCTCGTCATCCTAACAAGATCAGATCTGAGATCTAAAAGGTATTTCTTGAACCCTCTTGTTTTTACAGTTACAAAAGTGTGCATGATTCTGTGATCCTGGTTGAATACGATTTTGATTTCTGTTTCCGCTGCGTTGTTTTTACAAAATTATAAAAAAACGTTTGGGAAATTTTTGTAAAAGGATTTGAGGAAAAAAAAAGGACACTTCTTTCCAAAAAAAGTTGTAAAAAAAATTGAGGGAAACAATAAATAAATAAAAGGCTATGCGAAATTTTTTAAGAAGATATATATCAAATTTGTAAAACAAATTTACAATAAAGTGAAACTTGAAGATAACTAAAATATTAAAAAGCAATTGCATATAAAAAGAAAAAGTAGCCGGAAGGGAATCGAGCCTAAAACACTTAAATAACAAAGCAAATTACAAACCACCGAAACAAATACATATTCGTAAGAAACTAGCAATCAATTATTTTAAAAAATATAAATGTACAGGATGGCAAAACCCAAAAATAAACAGTAGATAGCGTATGTTAAACGGCCAATTATATATATATATATATATATATATATATATATATATATATATATATATATATATATATATCTATATAGATGTAGGTTCAAATACATTTTCTAAATATTGTATGATTGTAGGACTAATTCTGGACCAATCATTTGATAGGGGCAAATTAGTCCATTTATATAATATAAATATTAATTTAATTAATTAATTAATTAATTTGCCCAAATTAGATCCCTATATTTATGGAACTTAACCTACCAACCCTATTTATCCTCCCCGTCTCTCTCACGTTTTCAATCGACAGCCGTCTTCCTCTCCTGCGTCATCCACCATTGCCGTCGGCTTCCTCCCTGCTTCATCCACCATTGTCGCCGTCTTTGCTCGTGTCTGGAATCACCAAATCGCTTTCAAAAGGCACGTCCAACCAACCAGTGCAAATCGAAGAATCACCAAATCGCACCTCCAAGTAAGTTAAATTGAATATATCGGAGTCAGAAAAACTGGATTCAATCTTTTTGAAAATCAAAACAAAAATCGCACCTGTTCGAGGGAGATGGGTATTTGAGAATCAAAGAATTACAAAATCGCACCTGTTCGAGGACTTCGGGTTGTTGGGTTTATTGAACTTTTAATTTTTTTACAAGACGGGAGACATCCAAAAGTGGTTATTCTCCTTCATAAGTTCCGGCAATGAGAAGTGCGCTACCACCAATTCAAATGTAGGGTGGGTGTTTTCTACTTGGAATCGATTCCATTAAGAAGTCAAAGAATTACAAAATCGCACCTGTTCAATTCCATTAAGAAGTCTACGATCTCCTTTTCAAGTCAAAAAACATTTTTCTTGTTTTACTATAAAACCATTCTTCAAGAATATGCAATCGTTCTTTTGTTTCATTCTCCATGAATGTTACAAACCATTATTCTTGTTTCATTCTTTAAGAATGCATATTTTGGGTCTTTACTGTAAAGTCATTCGTGTGTCTTTTTTAGAGCCATTCTTGTGTCATTCTCTAAGAATGCATATTTTGATTCTATGTAAATTGCAGGAAACGTCAAAGAATGGACATTGTGTATATTCTTTAAGAATGTAATGGGTGTTAGTTTTTATTTGTTTGTGTTTTGGTAAGTATATTCTCTGAGAATGAATGTTAGTTTTTTATCGGTTTGGGTTTTGGTAAGACTATTCTAGGAGAATAGTACGTTTTTTTTGTCACAACTAAGTCTATTCTATGAGAATGGTTCAAATGTATTCTCCAAGTATTCGAATATACTGTAATTAATTTAAAAACCCACAAAGTATTCTTTGAGAATTTGAAGGTACTGTAATTTTCAGTTTTTAATTTATAGTTTTTATTAACGTAATCCCACAAAATTAGGAGATAAATTGGATATTTCCTTTTTAAAATATTAATTAATAGACTAAAATACCCTTTATAAGGGTTTAATTGAAAATTCTGATTAATTAATTGTTATAATTTTACAATTAGGCCCTTCAATCTAACACCGTTGATTATTTCGATCGGACACTCCACATTTGGTCATACAATCACACAATAATTACCAAATGTATTTAATACTAACTCTATATATATATATATATATAAAATTTGCAAACATCTAAATATGAAAGACTCATGTAAACTTAAATATATATAATAATAGAAAAAATTAAACAATCTCATAAATAGATATTACGAGCAGCAAATTTTACATATAATTTACACCTAATTATAGAATTATTTTAAGATGTCAAATCTTTTTAATTATTTTAAATGAAAAATTATATTATAATCAGATTATCAAATTGACATAAACTATAATAAAGGTTATATTTTCATTAAACTTTATAAAAATACGAATATATCATAAAAGATTATAGATATTTATTTTAGATAAAATTAAGGATTAGCACAGGTCTGTAGAACCCAAGAATCGAGAACTGATTTAATAGAAAATAGAGAATTGCAAAATGGACCGAACACAGGTTCTGTTTAGTTATACAAGAAAGTGTGCTATTAAGGGATGTGTTCGGTTCCAAACCTGGCATGAACCGAACCGAGAACCGAGAAGCGATTTAGTGGGAAATGGAGAACCGATAAGAAGACTGAATACACGATTCTGGTTCTTATTCGGTTTCAGTTCTGGTTCCAATTATGCACTATTATTGATTTAAAATGATTAAAACGTATTATAACATCGTATAAGTAGTCTTCAACGTTTTTGACCGTTCTGAAACACGCTTTATTTCTGAGAAGTGAATTAGTGAATTCTATGTCTTTTTAGTGAAATATATTATAATTATTTAATGAGTTCTTTCATATTTTTATTATTTTGACATTTGGATTATTATCTTTGAATTTATTAAATATGAAAAATAAAAACTAAACATAATATATGAATATTTATGTAAATAAAGACTTGCGACAATATCTATTTCTTTTTAGGTTTTTCGGATCTCTTTTCTTATAAATAATTATATATTGACATATATTATATTAATATATAATTAATTAAAATATTGATATATAAAGATATTGAAAATGAAAAAGCAAAAAAGAAAAAATAAATACCACAATCCAAAGTAGACCTGATAGGAAAAAGTGAAAAATCATCATCTTTTCTCTCCGGGAAGGAGAAGAATAACAGGACCCAACGTAATTCACGTGTGCAAGCAACTGTAAAAAAAAAAAATCAAGCCGACAATATTGAAACGGATCATCTTAAGAATCATCTTAAAAAAACCTCCTTATAATGAAACTATCATGATCAATTGAGGTTTTTTATATTATATATATATATATATATATATATATATATATATATATATATATATATATATATATATATATATATATATATATATATATATATGGAGGGTTGGGTTCAGTCCTTAGGGACTAATCTCAATCGTAGGAATCAAAATCATCAGCGGCCAAAAAATAGGTTGTAAATTTCTTACGTCGACGCACATGTAGATGATTATAATAAAAAACTCACTTCATTTTTTTTTTGTTTTTTTATTTTTCGACATTATTTTTCTTTTTTCAAAAATAAAAACCGAATACACCAAAATTCATAATTTTTTGTCATCTACAAATAGACATCCATATTGATATATAAAAAATAACCTTTTTTTATAACTACAGCTCATCTAGATTCATATGTGAATCTGAACTGTAAAACTTTAAATACTTTTAAAAGTTTTTACTACTTCAATATTATAACCATGTATAAGTAATCTACTTGATTCACAAGTGGATTTACTCATATTTACACGAAAATTTACTTATATTCACATATCAATATCATATACTATTGGGAATTTAATTATACGTTTTTTACTACTTCAACATTTTAACCATTTATAATAAATTTACTCTGATTCACAATTGAATTTACTTACATTCACAAAACAATTTACTCAGATGCATTTATCAATATCATATGGTAATTTAAATATAATTTGTAATATGAATATGATTAATTTACTTAAGAAAATTTTAACACTTCAACATTTTAATCATTTATAATGAATTTACTATGATTCATAATATAATTTCATTCACATTACAAAAAAATTATTCAGATTCATTTGACAATATCATATGTCATTGTAAATCCTAACAGAGAATAACATAATAACAGTTCAAATTCACATGTGAATCTGAACTGTAAAAATTTGAATAGTAATTATTTTACTTTTAAAACTTTTACTATTTCAATATTATAACCATTTATAAGTAATATACTTAATTCACAAATGGATTTACTCATATTCACACGAAAACTTATTCATATTCATATATCAAAATCGTATAGTATTGAGAAGTTACTTAATAGTTTTTTACTACTTCAATATTTTAACCATTTATAATAATTTTACTCTCATTCAAAATATAAATTATTTACATTCACACAACAATTTACTCAGATTCATATATCAATATCATATGATATTTTAAATATACTTCGAAATATGAATATGATTAATTTAGTTAAAAATTTTTAACAATTCAACATTTTAATCATTTATAATAAATATACTATGATTTATAAGTTAATTCCATTAATATTCACACAAAAATTTATTCAAATTCACATGACAATATCATATGTCATTATGTATGTCAACAGTGAATAGAATAACAGTTCAGATTCACATGTGAATCTCAACTAGCGAAAATTTCAAAAAAAATCATTTTTTGTATATCAATTTGGATCTCTATTTGTAGAGGATAAAAAGTTATAAATTTCTATATATTCAGATTTTTTTTGGATAAAAAATAAGCCCTAAAAATTAAAAAAACGAAAAAAAACGAAGTGGGTTTTTTTATAATCCGGTAAATGCAAGTTCACCGTAAAATGTATAATCGTGTGGCTGAGATTAGTCCCTTGGTACCATGGTTTATATTAGTCCATTGTTGAACTTTTGCCTATATATATATATATATATATATATATATATATATATATATATATATATATATATATATATATATATATATATATATATATATATATATATATATATATATATATATATATATATATATATATATATATATATATATATATATATACATATATATACATATATATATATACATATATATACATATATATATATATATATATATATATATATATATATATATATATATATATATATATATATATATATATATATATATATATATATATATATATATATATATATTGTGACACCCCATCTCTACTGTTTGCAAATACTATGGTTTTTTGTAAAAATACAGGAATACAAAATACAGGAATACAAAAATACAGGAGAAACTTGATAATTTTTCCCAGGCGCAGGATCGCGACCCGATCCTCATGGAGGTCGCGACGCGATCTCCTGCTGGGCAGACTCATAATCCGATTTTTATGGTACAAATTCCCATTTTCCTCATTTTAAGCCCTTAATACACGACTTAATCACTAAGGTTGTTCCAAGACCAAAACCATTCATTTACTTCAGGTTTTTAACCATAAAAATTATAGATTTTAATTATTTTCCAAACATTCCCGTTTTTGTATTTTTTTTATTCAAAAAGCGAAATTATCCAATGTTAAGCACTTCTACTGATTTATTTCAACAATTACCACATATGGAACTCATTAAAACCCCTTAGAATTAATTTGATCATGTAAACTTGAATTCTAAGGTTCTTGAACAATATTCCAATTTTTCAACAATAGCAACATACTTTGATGATTTTGAGATATGTTCTTTATACACAACTTAATTGTTTAAGAATCATTCCATAACTAAAACCCATCATTTAACTTTGTTTTTAAACCATGGAATCACTGATTCCAAGTTTTTCCAAAGATTTTCCATTTTTCACATCTTTACCCAAAATTCTGAAATTTCTTGAATTTAACAACTAGGGCTGACTTATTACTTCTGTTAAGACATATTAAACTTATTAAAAACCATTGAAACTAACTTGCTCTTACAAACCCGTTGGTTAGGGTTCTTGAGCTCAAATTCTCATTTCTTGATCTTTAACACTTTCAATGGTTAAACTAGGTTTAAATAGTGGTTAAGACACAAGTTAAGGCTAGGAATCATAGGATAATCCTCCTCTAGCCACGGAATTTTCGAAGCTACAGTAACCTACTCACGGGAAATGGGTTAAGCAACCCTAAAAACAAATTTACTAACCTTAGAAGGCTTGGAATTCTTCAATTCCAAGTTAGTTTCTTTCAATCTTCCAAAATCCTCAAGACCCGATCACTCTCATGCTCTCACGATCTCTCTAGAGACTTCCATCTTCTGAACATTAAGGAGATATTTTCTCCTTTAAATACCTAGCAAATTTCCATTTTTGGTCCCTAAATTTCCATTTTTCCCAAAATGGCACAAAAACTCATTTTTATAGCATTACATTTTCTTGACTTTAAAGTCATTTTCATATCAAATGACCATTTTACCCCTTTTTACCATATTTCTCCAAACTCTTGGAATTTTTCTTAGCTTTCTTTTTACCCCTTAATCACCATCTTCATTCGTTACTCTTTACCTGTTATAGCTAATGCCAACAAAATATTTTTCTTAGCTTTCTTTTTACCCTATATTTTATGTAAAACTTACTTCTTATGTATCCTTAAGTGATACACAACTGCCATTTATTGTCTCATCATCTTTCATTCTTGTGTATTTCTAGACAATATGCCCAATACATTATCTTACTCTTTTGCTTCATAATTTATGGTATTCTAATTAGAATATCTATTTCATAACCACTTGTATACTTTTATACATTATATTTACATATATATCCCAAAACTTACTCATGCTTTTATATTTATAAGCACGTATAACCATATATACACTTCTTTGTATTTCATGGTTACTAGCCATGTACTAACCATTTCTCACAATTTTTGGAGACTTTTACCCATCATTCTCATTCGGAAGTAGTAACTTCCTGTCTATTTATTATAGTTATTATATTATCTTTAATTCTCCGTCTACTACTTATTTGGACATTTACTCTTTTTCTTTACTTCATATTGTTTATGACCTTTAGTCACTTTCCTTACATGCTTATAACTTTCTTCAGTTAACATACGTCATTATACTATTTTATTACTGGTATTTCTTCTTATACTTCCTTCATTTGGTTGCGGAATTTAATTCCTAGTAACCATTATTTTATCATTATTTTCTTTTTTTGTCTTTCATTATATTCTTCTGATTATCCTCATCATTTGTTTCATCTTTTATTTCTTGCCTAAAATTTATTTAGGCATTCAACCTTTAATTCACACTTCATGTTCATTTAATCACATTACAACAATGCAATTTACTTAAAATATCATAGTCTTTGACAATTTCTCATTCATCATTCTTTTCCCTATTTGGGTATCTTACTTTATTTTTATTATTCATTATAGCACTATATTTATGACTTAATCAATTTTTAAATATTTAGACACTTTCATACATCTTCTTTGTTCAATCTATAAGTTAGTCTTCCATTCCCTTTTAGCATTGCCATCTTCTATCTCTAGCTTTTCTCATTATTTTAATCTGATCATCTTGCAATGATATCTTGCTTCCTTTATGTATTTAATATTCTCATGACTTTTAGATAAGATTCTGAAGTAAATGGTTATGCCCGAAGCACACCACTTGCTTGCACTAAACTCTTCTTTACCACTTTTTTTATAAGATTTATATACCATTAATACACTCTGCTTGTAATTTCTATCTTTCATGTAAGAATCTTACAACTCTCGTATAGGTCATCAATACCCATAATTCTTCTCTATATTGATATTATTTATAATTTTTCTTGCCTCGACAGGCATATACTTTAATGTCTTTCAATCTGTCTAAAAATATTAATTATCACATTATTTCTTTTACTTTACCATACCAAGTGGTATATATCCACTGCATTAACTTTTAATACTTATAACCTTACTGGTTGTTATTACATAGGCATATAATTCCTATGTTTTACTTACTACTCTCTTCAAAACCTTACCCACCAGAATACCATAATTTCTTTGTGATTCCACCGGTCTCAATACATATCCTATGATTACGATAATACGGGCCCATATTGTTGGATTAGGTATCTAAGTCATGACTAATAATTAGTATTTACCTAATTAATAGAAGTACAGTCCATTTGGGTTGCCCTAATGGCTGGAGGTTTAGTAGAAAATTCGGTAGAGAGAAAGGTTGATTTATTATGGGATTAATAAATCAACAAGAATTAAATATATGGTTTATTAATATATTAAAGTCATAATATATTAATTACAAACTATATTAATTAATTAGGAATTAATCTGGAATTAATTGGATTTAATTTGGTGATTAATTTAATTAATTAAAGGTGCAGGGACTGAAACTATAATTATTCAATAGTTGAGTAAGTGGCAGTATGAGAGTGACCAGTGAGTTTCGAAATTATATATATATATATATATATATATATATATATATATATATATATATATATATATATATATATATATATATATATATATATATATATATATATCGAAATTGATAATTAAAGGATAAATAAGGAGTTTGAATTATAAGATAAAAGGTTTATCTTATTTGAATTCAAAAAGGTTTATCTCTTAAGGCTTATCAACTAGTCATCTGGAAACTATAAATAGGGGTCCCTGGGCACCATATGATTTCGCCACTTTCTACATACTCTCTCTGGAATTTTCGATCCCCCCTCCTCCTAGCTTGGGTGTGACTTTCATTTGAGGCAGGATATTTTTGTTGCTCAGCTTCCAAGAAATTAAGGTTGGTTTTTCTATTTGATCTTTAGTTTCTTCTATTGGCCTCTAGGTTTTGTTATATGTTCAATTAGAAGAAAACATAGATCCTTATAGGTTCCATGTGAACTTAGGTTATTCAGTTCTTGGTTTGCAGAAAACCTTTCACTGGTATCAGAGCCTGTTTTGTTTTCTTGTTGAATTGCTATAACTGTTTTAGGGTTTTTAGCCTATAAACCCTAATTTTAATTAGGATCGATTTCTAGGATTAGGGTTTTGGAAACCCAAATCCCCCCTTGCTAATTTTCGAAATCTGGCATTAGGGTTTTAGGAGGTTTTCTATTTTTGGTAACTTTATTTGTTAAATAAATGGATAACCTTAAACCTTTTCTTGAAATCGAAAATTAGGGGTTTAAGGATAGGTTTTAATTAAATTGATTAATTTGGATAAACCTATCTACATTTGAATTAATTTAATTAATTGTTAATTAAAAGATAATTCAAAAGGGATTTAATTAACTTTAAAATTGCAAAATTAATGGAATAAATCCGGAAAAATATTTTAAAATGTTTAAAATATTTAGATTTAATTAATTTAATTTATTGGTAATTATAATTGATTAAATCAATTTTTTTAAGGTTTAATTTAATTTAAAATTTAATTATTAAATTTGGTAAAACTAAAAGATAAACCTTGAATATTTTAAAGGGTTTTAAAATGCATCTTATATATGTTATTAAAAGTTAATACTATATGTATGAGATAAATTTGGTAAGTCAAATCAATAGTAGGCCTCATTCACGAAGCTGGTCTATAAAGTGGGTATAAGGAGACTGCCTATAAAATGGTAGTCTAATGGGTGAACACTCTCACCCACCGCTCGCCTGATCAGTGGAGGGTCGTTAGCCGAAATGGTTTGACAGAACCACTAAATCATTAAAAGTATAATGATCAAAGTACTAGAACCTTTACACAAAATCTCAATCTAGTTACTTTAGGAAAAATGTGAATTTGATGCTAACCCATGAAATTGCACATTGCACTTTGTGAAACGTTGGTGGAGCGTGTGTGGTTTACCGGCACACCAATGGGGTTCATAAAGAGTGGCAATGGGTGTCTCGGGTGTTATCATTGTTGATGGAGCGTGTGTGGTTTATCGGCACATCAATTTGAGATGATAATGGACCCCGAGAGTACCAAGCTAATTTGCATGGTTATTCACACCCAGTTTGTGATCCTCGGCATCCCAGTCACAAACGGTGGGGCATATCCGAGATTAAACATGCTATTGAACAGTTCAATAAATCTCAAAAGAAACTAGGAATTCCATTTATAATAAGATTATTTTTCCGCGGTGGAATCGGCTGAATCGTCATTCGCCTACCTTTATAAAATTTGCTTATAGATTACGACATCCCTCTTCTATGTTGCAAATTGTTATAGTTGGATCCTAGCCTTATTTTATATTGGGTTATTATAAGGACCAACATGTATCTAATTAAACTTACCTTCTTTTATAGATGTCTTCTGCTGATAAATCCGCTCCCCACTCAAACTCCAGTGTTCCCTCTATCCTCTCACTGTGTTCCAAGGTTCAATTGAAAGGGAAAAACTACAATGACTGGATTAGAAACATCAACATAGCTCTGAGGTACGAGAACAAAGAGTATGTTCTCGAGACTGAGCTTGTCGATGTTGACCCTGAAACTGCTACTCCCGAGGAAATTGCCTCGTACCAAAAACATTCTGATGATGCAACCAAAGTGGCCTGCATCATAATCGCCACAATGAACCCCGAATTGCAAAGGATATACGAAGACTACTGGCCTTTCGAGATGCACAAGGAGCTTGCGGAAAAGTTCCGCAAGCAAGAGCGCATCGAAAGGTGCGAGGTGGTCAAGGACTTCACGAACAGCAAACCTAAAGATGGAGAGTCCATCTGCGCTCATGTGCAAAGAATGCAAGGTTACGTGGAGCGGCTTAGAAAGCTTGTGATGCCTGTACCGGAGGAGTTGGCCGTTGACATAGTGCTTAACTCCTTACCGAGTTCTTATGACAAGTTCAGGCTGGCTTATCATTTGAACAACAATCAGGCTAACCTGACTGAGTCGCATCGTATGCTTCAAGTTGCTGAGGACGGGATAAAGGGTAAAAGTATACCCTCAGTTAATCAGCCCGTCTTAGCCATTGGAAGTGGCAAAGGAAAGAAAAGGAAGGGCCCTCCTAAGCAAAATTGCAGGGAAAAGGTTCAAGTCGGGTCGTCAAGCAATGGCTCGAGAACCAAGTCTTCCCAGATTCCTTGTGTGGCCAACCCTGATGAAGCCAACTATTTTTATTGCAAAGAGAAGGGCCATTGGAAGAGAAGCTGCTCCAAATACTTGCAGGATGTCAAGGATGGGAAAGTAAAGCCATCGACAGTAGGTATATACAC
This sequence comes from Cichorium intybus, assembly GCA_023525715.1. Taxonomy (NCBI): domain Eukaryota; kingdom Viridiplantae; phylum Streptophyta; class Magnoliopsida; order Asterales; family Asteraceae; genus Cichorium; species Cichorium intybus. Next base: position 60,981,467 of record CM042012.1, read on the forward strand.
TATCTCTAAAAACTCACCATCTTCTAATTCTTAGGTCCTTGATACAGGATGTGGTTTTCACATTTGTTCTGATCTGCAGAGCCTAAAGGAAAGTAGGGAGATGGAGCACGGTAGACTGAACTTGATCATGGGCAATAGGAGATCGTCCCCTATTACCAAGATCGGCGTTTACAGTTTAGTGCTTAGTAGTGATGTTAGTATAGAGTTATTTAATTGTTGCTATTCGCCAGAAATGGCAAGAAACATTATTTCATTTCACGCATTATTCAGACAAGGATTTCAATTTTCTTTTGATAATAAAATTGGTTCGATTTCTGTTTTCAAAAATAGTATTTTGATTTTTACTGCTTATCCTTGTAATGGTGTGTATGAAACTGTTGGATGTGTTGACAATTTAGGACATAGTGTAAATTATATTGATTCTACTAGTGGTGTAGAAAAGGCATGTCTGAGGCATAGTCGGCTCGGGCACATCAGCAAGAAACGCATCGCCCAACTCCAAAAGGATGGAGTGTTGGAATCATTCGACCTCAGGTCGGATGATGTATGCGAATCTTGTCTGTTGGGCAAGATGACTAAATCACCTTTCAAAGGGTCTTTTGAAAGAGGTGAAGGTCTGCTGGACATCATTCACATGGATGTGTGTGGTCCATTCAGATCAACCACAAAGGATGGCACGCGGTTCTACGTAACCTTTACTGATGATTTTAGTAGATACGGTTATATCTACTTGATCCAGCATAAGTCGGACACCTTTGAAAAGTTCAAAGAGTTTAAGAACGAGGTAGAGAATCAATTAGGCAGGAAGATAAAGATGCTCAGGTCCGATAGAGGCAGAGAGTATCTAAGTATCGAGTTCCTAGACTATCTAAAGGAATGTGGAATAGTTTCGCAGTTGACACCTCCCAGGACACCACAATTGAACAGTGTTGCGGAGAGGCGCAACCGAACCCTGTTGGACATGGTCCGTTCCATGATGAGTCGAGCTTCACTTCCCATCCACTTCTGGGGGTATGCCTTTGAGACTGCCGCCCATATCCTCAATTTTGTCCCTACTAAAAAGGTTGCTAAAACACCTCATAAAATGTGGACGGGGAAAGTTCCCTCGTTGGCACATATCAAAGTCTGGGGTTATGAGGCTTTCGTTAAACGAGAGACTCAAGACAAACTCGCAGACAGAAGCGAAAGGTGTTTCTTCATTGGTTATCGCAAACAGTCCTTTGGATATCTATTCTACAGACCGAGCGAGGACGTGGTCTTTGTAGCTAGACGAGCAGTCTTTCGAGAGAGAGCTTATATTCAAAGAGGACAGTGGGAGTACCATTGATTTGGAAGAAATTCAAGAGTCATCAGATGACACAACCTTAGGAGAAACTAGCAACCAACATGAGGAAGAAGTTCCTGTTGGTCCGACAGATGTATCCTTACCTCTTAGGCGTTCCGGTAGGGTTAGCATGCCACCCGAGTTTTATGGGTTCCATATAACTTCGGATGGGGACACGTTTTTCAGTGATAGGACACTGATAATTTTGGATGAACCAGCTAACTACCAGGAAGCAGTGACGGGCCCTGAGTCTGCCAAGTGGAAAGAGGCCATGGATAGCGAGATCAAGTCCATGTATGACAATCAAGTTTGGAACTTGGTTGACAACGTACCAGGTCGAAAGACAGTCGGGTGCAAATGGCTCTTCAAGAAGAAGACCGACATGGACAGAAAGGTACACACTTTCAAGGCAAGACTGGTTGCGAAGGACTTTACTCAAACCCCAGGGGTTGACTATGACGAGACCTTCTCACCAGTAGCCAAGATAAAGTCTATTAGGATTATGCTGGCCATAGCTGCATTTCATGACTATGAAATTTGGCAGATGGACGTCAAAACCGCATTCCTTAATGGGAAGTTGACTGAGGATGTTTACATGAATCAGCCAGAGGGTTTTGTCGATGCAAAGTATCCTAATAAGGTGTGTAAGCTTGAGAGATCAATCTACGGATTGAAGCAAGCTTCTCGCAGCTGGAATCTTTGTTTCCATGAGAAAGTCAAAGAGTTTGGCTTCTCTAGGAGCGAGGATGAGTCCTGCGTATATGTCAAGGCTAGTGGGAGTATAGTCACCTTTCTGGTGCTGTATGTCGATGACATACTGCTCATGGGAAACAATATTCCAACCTTGCAAGATGTCAAGGCTTGGCTTGGAAATGTTTCGCCATGAAGGACCTAGGAGAGGCTGCATATATTCTCGGGATAAGAATATTGAGAGATAGGAAGAAGAGACTAATTAGACTTAGTCAGGGTACATACTTGGAAAAGGTACTGAAAAGGTTTAGTATGGAAAATTCCAAGAAGGGAGAGCTACATATCCAAAGTAATGCAAAATTGAGTAAGACTCAAAGTCCGAGTACAGACGAAGAAATAGCTGAAATGAGTCGGGTACCTTACGCTTCGGCTGTAGGATCGATCATGTACGCTATGACGTGTACTCGCCCTGACGTGGCCTTCGCTTTAAGCATGGTCAGTCGGTACCAGGGTAACCCTGGAAGGGCGCATTGGATAGCTGTGAAAAATATACTCAAGTATCTGCGAAGGACCAAGAACATGGTGTTAGTCCTCGGTGGCAGTGATACCTTGAGAGTTGAAGGATATACAGATGCCAGTTTTCAGACGGATAGAGACAGTGGTCGGTCTCAGTCTGGCTGGGTATTCCTTTTGAACGGTGGAGCAGTTACTTGGAAAAGTTCCAAGCAAGAAGCAGTGGCTGATTCTACGTGCGAATCAGAGTATATAGCAGCAAGTGAAGCGTCAAAGGAAGCGGCTTGGCTGAAGAACTTTATCGGTGACCTTGGAGTAGTCCCGAGTATTCAGGAGCCCTTGGAACTGTTCTGCGATAACGAAGGTGTGGTCGCCTTGACAAAGGAACCGAGAGACCATGGAAAGTCCAGACATATCGACAGAAAGTACCACTGCATCAGACATAGGGTAGAAGAAGGTCACCTCATTGTAAAGAGGGTTTCATCGGAAGATAATCCTGCAGATCCCTTGACAAAGGCTCTGAGTAGGATTAAGCATAATCAGCATGCTAGAGGCATTGGATTAAGAGATGATATAAGTTTTTGATATTAGATAGGTTTAGAAACTTGTAACAATGAATTGTATTTGACTTTTGTGATTTAATAATAGAGATTTATTAATGGTTTTCTACATTTGTCAATTCTTTATCATTGTGTTTCTTTTTCACATGTTTTACTTCCTGAATAATTGGATTATTCAAATATCCACAGTCGCTCATGCTTTTAGGGAGTAAGTATGAAGCAAGACTGTCATGAATCAGTTGTAGATTGCCTAAGGAGTTAGACATTGCAATAAGATTGCTGCAACATTCATGAGTACTTGGAAATGGAGATTTGAGTATTGGATAAACCCGCGCTCAATGGATTGCTTCATTGATTACATCACGAGCAATATTGAGACGATAATATCTTTTGATCTTTAAGCTATGACATATGAGTTATGATTTACTAGACGGTTATTCATTGATAATACGAAAACGCATCGGTAACTCGGTGTTATAAAACGTATTGTTGTAAATAATTTGTCTGGTAAAAGACATAAGTATATGAGCCAAAGTTTATTCGTCCCTTGACCCTAACGGGGAACAGATATCTGTAGGCCTCTCGATGAATTTGAAGTTGACTAAAATGGTTGGCCAACCGGGAATAAATTGGTAGTCTAAGAGTCATATGCAAATCGGAAATCGAGGAACAGTGAATCAGACCAGATTGATTTTATCCATGTCTTGAGTCTGAAAAATATCTAGTTGGACGGAGGATCATCTGATCACTTATCTTTGGACAGAACTGACTATGTCAGAGTTTCGCAGTAGTTTCTAGTAAGCTTAAGGTACTGGTTAATTAGAGGCTAAATTGGTAATTATAGTCATAGACTTATCCAAGTGGGAGACTGTTGGATTAGGTGTCTAAGCCATTACTAATAATTAGTATTTACCTAATTAATAGAAGTACAGTCCATTTGGGTTGCCCTCATGGCTGGAGGTTTAGTAGAAAATTCGGTAGAGAGAAAGGTTGATTTATTATGGGATTAATAAATCAACAGGAATTAAATATATGGTTTATTAATATATTAAAGTCATAATATATTAATTAGAAACTATATTAATTAATTAGGAATTAATCTGGAATTAATTGGATTTAATTTGGTGATTAATTTAATTAATTAAAGGTGCAGGGACTAAAAATGTAATTATTCAATAGTTGAGTAAGTGGCAGTGTGAGAGTGACCAGTGAGTTTCGAAATTATATATAGATATATATATATTTCGAAATTGATAATTAAAGGATAAATAAGGAGTTTGACTTATAAGATAAAAGGTTTATCTTATTTGAATTCAAAAATATTTATCTCTTAAGGCTTATCAACTGGTCATCTGGAAACTATAAATAGGGGTCCCAGGGCACCATATGATTTCGCCACTTTCTACATACTCTCTCTGGAATTTTCGATCCCCCCTCCTCCTAGCTTGGGTGTGACTTTCATTTGAGGCAGGATATTTTTGCTGCTCAGCTTCCAAGAAATTAAGGTTGGTTTTTCTATTTGATCTTTAGTTTCTTCTATTGGCCTCTAGGTTTTGTTATATGTTCAATTAGAAGAAAACCTAGATCCTTATAGGTTGCATGTAAACTTAGGTTATTCAGTTCATGGTTTGCAGAAAACCTTTCACATATTACCATAATCACCTATACATATTGATTCTGTTGTTACCACAAGGTCTCATGGGACACTGGTTCCCTTAACATATAACACCAATATAAGTACATGGTGATCACTAGTAGAAATCTTACTACTTTATAAACATAGCCTTTAATAAATTTAGACGGTTACGGAAAATATTATATAATTTTCCTAACGGTCAGATTTTTGCTTACTTTAAACGTTAACTTAACACTTCTTAGTGTTATATATCTACATATTTTAAAAAAAATGCATAATTTCTTAATCATTTAAGACATCATGTAGCATACTTTCATAAACTAACATTTCTATAGCATGAGTTTAAGCTTAGGAGTGGAACAAGCCAATCCTAATTCGCTTAAACTATGGCTCTGATACCAACTTGTGACACCCCATCTCTACTGTTTGAAAATACTATGGTTTTTCGTATAAATACAGGAATACAAAAATACGGTTTATCAAAAACCGATAATTTAAATGCTTAAAACAGTGGGTGTACAAATCTATATCAAAATTAACCATAGTAAGCAAGAAAGGATTAAACCTTGAGTCCAAGGTAGGAGCTAATTCGAGCTCCACTCCAGCTAAACTTCATCCAATTATAGCATATCATCTTAACCTGGAATACATGGCAAAACATAGAATACGTAAGACAATAATGTCTCGTGAGTTACATGAGTTTTAGACTCAAACTTTTAACTTCTTTTTCCAATTCTTTTGTAAATTTATAACATAAAACTTCTGTCAAAACTTTATAATAATAATATACTATAACTCTTTACTTCTCGAAATCATTTCATAACATACTTTACAAAAATAACATCTTTCAAAACTTTATAGTAGTAACATACTATAACTCTTTACTTTTCAAAATCACTTCATAACATACTTTACAAGAATAGCTTCTTTCTTACTTTCTTTTACTGGTTTTATAAGCTTGCTGGATTTTTATACTTAGGGCTTTAACCACCATAAGTGATACCCCAAGTCTCTATGGCTAGAAAGAACGGATCAATCCTTACCATAGAAGTGCTTAGGCAATCTACTTCGCGATGGGGCTTTTTCCCCAGTAGACCCCTTACCTAACCGGGTAGGTGGAACATAGTTCTTTTGCTAACGCTGCTTGCTACAATTACCGGTCATAAAAAAATACTTTCTGCATACTTTAACATTACTTACTTACATAGTGTCTAATTGCCAAACTTCACATTTCTTGTCTTTATGGCTGATTGCCAAATTCATAACCTTCGTTTCACATAAACCATATGTTTAAAACATGTCTTTATAACATTTTAGGCTTAATGCCAAATTATACTTTCCAAACATCTTATGGCTATATGCCCATTCATACTTGAAAACATATATAATTTGTAACCAAAACATACTTCTTAAACATATTGTGGCGATATGCCTACCCATACTTTCAAACATGTATAACTTGTATTCAAAATATACTTTCACATAATTGGTACATAGACCAACATACTTTCACTTAATATAACTTATAGTTAAAAACTTAGCTTCAAATATAGCATTATACATTCACAACAATTTAGAAATAATACTCTTGCATATAAATTCACATATAGAAATTTTATAAGAAATCTTGAAAATACTTACTTGCCATGTACCCCAGAATGGGTAAAAATACTGCATGTACTCACCTCACGTATTGCTACAAAATTGGCTACACGTTCCTTGTATTTATACTCTTTTGATCCATTAGTCACTTGGCATGGACCTATATTTAACATGTTATGCATTAACATTAATGCTAACTGACTCTATAACTCATTAGAGTCCTTATAATACTATCTTGGGTCATAACAATTATATAACTTTTAAATGACCAACTTTAGTTAAATCGTATATTATACGTATTTTACTATAGTACCCTCGGGAGGGTCGTATTTTCATTCCGACAATTTTCCATAAAGTTTTAGACCATATTGAACATATGTTCAAAATTTGAGGTCAAACGGACAAGTCTAGCATCAAATTCAAAAAAATGAACCAAGCTAACTTACCCTTAACAGAGAGCAGGAGAAACTTGATCATTTTTCCCAGGCGCAGGATCGCGACCCGATCCTTATGGAGATCGCGACGCGATCTCCTGCTGGGCAGACTCATAATCCGATTTTTATGGTACAAATTCCCATTTTCCTCATTTTAAGCCCTTAATACACGACTTTATCACTAAGGTTTGTTCCAAGACCAAAACCATTCATTTACTTCAGGTTTTTAACCATAAAAATTATAGATTTTAATTATTTTCCAAACATTCCCGTTTTTGTATTTTTGATTCAAAAACCGAAATTATCCAATGTTAAGCACTTCTACTGATTTATTTCAACAATTACCACATATGGAACTCATTAAAACCCCTTAGAATTAATTTGATCATGTAAACTTGAATTCTAAGGTTCTTGAACAAGATTCCAATTTTTCAACAATAGCAACATACTTTGATGATTTTGAGATATGTTCTTTATACACAACTTAATTGTTTAAGAATCATTCCATAACTAAAACCCATCATTTAACTTTGTTTTTAAACCATGGAATCACTGATTCCAAGTTTTTCCAAAGATTTTCCATTTTTCACATCTTTACCCAAAAATCTGAAATTTCTTGAATTTAACAACTAGGGCTGACTTATTACTTCTGTTAAGACATATTAAACTTATTAAAAACCATTGAAACTAACTTGCTCTTACAAACCCGTTGGTTAGGGTTCTTGAGCTCAAATTCTCATTTCTTGATCTTTAACACTTTCAATGGTTAAACTAGGTTTAGATAGTGGTTAAGACACAAGTTAAGGCTAGGAATCATAGGATAATCCTCCTCTAGCCACGGAATTTTCGAAGCTACAGTAACCTACTCACGGGAAATGGGTTAAGCAACCCTAAAAACAAATTTACTAACCTTAGAAGGCTTGGAATTCTTCAATTCCAAGTTAGTTTCTTTCAATCTTCCAAAATCCTCAAGACCCGATCACTCTCATGCTCTCACGATCTCTCTGGAGACTTCCATCTTCTGAACATTAAGGAGATATTTTCTCCTTTAAATACCTAGCAAATTTCCATTTTTGGTCCCTAAATTTCCATTTTTCCCAAAATGGCACAAAAACTCATTTTTATAACATTATAGGTTTATTTTATTTCATTTTGGCCTCGACATTACATTTTCTTGACTTTAAAGTCATTTTCATATCAAATGACCATTTTACCCCCTTTTTACCATATTTCTCCAAACTCTTGGAATTTTACTACATTTCCCAATAAATTATTTCAAAACTTCCAAAATATTTTTGGTCTTTTCTTTAAGTATTTTCTCGAATATAAATTTGAGATTTTTGGGTCGTTACATATATATATATATATATATATATATATATATATATATATATATATATATATATATATATATATATATATATATATATATCTTCTGAACATTAAGGAGATATTTTCTCCTTTAAATACCTAGCAAATTTCCATTTTTGGTCCCTAAATTTCCATTTTTCCCAAAATGGCACAAAAACTCATTTTTATAACATTATAGGTTTATTTTATTTCATTTTGGCCTCGACATTACATTTTCTTGACTTTAAAGTCATTTTCATATCAAATGACCATTTTACCCCCTTTTTACCATATTTCTCCAAACTCTTGGAATTTTACTACATTTCCCAATAACTTATTTCAAAACTTCCAAAATATTTTTGGTCTTTTCTTTAAGTATTTTCTCGAATATAAATTTGAGATTTTTGGGTCGTTACATATATATATATATATATATATATATATATATATATATATATATATATATATATATATATATATATATATATATATATATATATATATATATATATATATATATATATATATATATATATATATATATATATATATATTCTTTTTGTTTAAATTTATTTACTTATTTAGGTATATATAATTTAAATAATTATTTAACATTTTGATATTTAGTTTGAATATGTTTTCTAATATGTTTTTTTTTAGGTTTTGTTCGTTTGCATTATTTAACACTGTAATTTACTATTTTAACCGAACCTTATTTGGTTTGGTTAAATTAAACCGAAACCGCTTAACCAAACCGAATAAATCGAAACAAATTATACTGAAATCGATTTAACCGAACATTATTTGGTTTTGGTTAAATTATACCGAAATCGATTTAACCAAACCAAATAAACCGAAACCAATTAAACCGAAACCGATTTAACCGAACCTTATTTGATTGGTTACGATAAATTTGGAAAATTAAAAAAAAAACCGACTTAAACCGAAACCAATTGCTCCACCTACAATACCCCAACGATGCCCCACCATCAGTACGACCATCAATTTGCAGGTTTGTCTATTGGAACTTGTATCATCACTTTTGTTTCTGATTCACGGATTTGATTACTCAGGTTTATTTAATTTATGTCATGTATGTATGTATGTATGTATGTATGCATGATGTTCTTAACCAAAATAAGGTGTTATGGTACCTGGTACTTTGTTTCATGATTTGGAATTTTTCATGTTTCGAGTCTTAAGCTTCTGCTTATTGAGGAAAAAAATTCGAATGCACATGATCACCTCATACTATTTTGGAATCATCTGTATTTCTTTATTTTTTTTTTTGAATGGCAGGATTTCTTTAATTCAATAAAGAACATTTTATACACAAGTTTGCATTAATTATACTATTTCCCCTTAAAATATAAGATCTACTATAATTCCCGTTGTCGCTTCGTCTGTAATCAAATTCTGGTGAAAGGTACATCGTAATTAAAAGAGTGTTGAAAAGTTTGATAAGATTTTTTTTTTCTCAAATGACCAATATTAATAATAATAAGTTATATCCAGTTTTGGGGATGTCTAATCTTTAATCAATTGAATATTGATATATTTGTGGGAAATTATGTGTATATGGTGGCCGATGTTGAATTTGTTATATTTTAAAGGTCTATATATGCCGTGTAAAAGGAAAAGAAAAATAGATCATCAATTTTACACATTGTTGTACCAAATCAAGATTAGAGGTGATAAAAACTGACACTACATGCTAACCCAACACGAAATAAACGGGTTTGGGTTTGGATAATGTGCAGGTCTGAAGCTTATCAATGATTGAACTAAAAAATGACTGATATGTTGTAATTTACTGGGTATGACGTCGTTACCAGTGACCTCACCCCCTGTCTAAGACTTGAACACCTATAGATGTCGGTTTGTATTTGATTTTAATCTATGTTTAGTAGTTGCTAACATATGTGATTTTGCATGTGTATATGTGCAAATGCATACATATTGTGCATATACGTGCATATGTGTATATGCATGTGTATATGTGCACATATGTGTATATGTCTGTTCAAACGTATGTGCACATATGCATATGTATATCAATTTGTTCATATACACACATGTGAGTATTTGTATATATGCATAAAATAGATGTGCATTGGTTCATAGGTTCATATGTGTGTATGCACGTATGTATTTATTTTAATATTTTTTAATATACATTTATATTAGTTTTTATTAATGTTTTGCAGATTTTGAAAAATTCATCAATCAAATTGAAGAATTGAAAAGTGACAAACTAAAAAAATGAAGATATCATGGAAATTTGTTGTTTTTTATATTTTTTGTATGTATTGTTCATTATTTTTAGTAAATATGTATGTATCGTTCAAAACAGTTGTAGATTATTGTTTCTAATAAATCAATTTTTTGTTGTTTGCATTCATAATTAAAACAAGAATATGTATATATGAATTTCGAAAATATGCAAATATGCACCTGCAAATATGTATATATGTACCTGCATATAAATAAATTTATGTGCATATATGCACCTGCGAATATGTATATATACACCTGCGAAAACATGCATATATGCTGTAATACTGTGTTTTTAAAATTTAGAGATTTTGAGTTAATCTTGGTGTAATTAAGATTAGTTAGATTATTGCATGAGTTTGGGTAGTTAGAATTTCGTTTGGAAGGAAATTGAAGTTGAAAAATGCTAAAAAGATGTTACACGGGTCGTGTAGGAGTTCCTTGTAAATGTTTTGAACATACCGTGAATTACACAGGTCGTGTCATTTTTGACACGGGTCGTGTAAACCTGTAGACTAAAACTAAAATGTACAGCACGGGTCGTGTAATATTAACACGGGTCGTGTAAAATATACAGCACGGGTCGTGTAATATGGACACGGGTCGTGTAGTTCTGCAGACCAAACTCTAAAGTCATGCCGTGAGTTACACGGGCCGTGTAATTTTTACACGGGTCGTGTTACGCGCAGGGTTACTTTTTAAAGGACGATTTCTTTTCATTTTGGGTTATTTCTACTTCGATCAAAACACTCCCAAAACCCTAGAAAAGCGATTCTAACCCTTCTAAGTCGAGATTAAGGCTTATTGATCACGAATTGAAGCTAGAGATTAGTTCTTTGAGCTTGAAAGGTAATCCTCTTTGATTTTTATCTTGTTTTGACGGTTGAATCTTTGGAATTGAGATGGTATCTTGTGGTTTTGACGAACCACCTGCAATTAGCTAGAGTTAGAGTGAAATTGTTTGGATTAGTTAGTATAAATGAGTTCTAACTATGAACCCGAGCTAAAGAAATGTTGATTATTTCAATTCTAGGGTTATATGTGTCAAAGTGATGAGATTGAAAGCTACAATTATGATATTGTTGCTATTTTTGATTATAACTTGTTTAATGATACAAGTTCCTTGATTATGATGAATATTGAGTGTGATTAAGATTATTCTTAACTTGAGTAATGAAAATAAGTTGTTATGTTACAGCTAAAGCTAGGCAGGAGCATACTCGAGGTGCAGGAGTTCCACACATCGATTCCACAACAGGTGAGTAGTTATTAATAGATGAATTATGTGTTGGTATTGATGTTTAATGCAGAAGAAGTATGATTTGAGTTGTTTTGAAATTGGTCGAGAATACCAATTATGAGTGTTTGGAATAATGAATCTCATTATGAGTATATATTGAGGATCAAGATGGTTTATTGAGTAAATTGTAAAAGAAATGTTGGACAATTGCTGTCCAGTTAAACTTTAATTACTCACAGAGCTTTCAAAGCTCATATTTTGTTTATTAATGTTACTTGTGTTAGGTTCTGGAAGTACAGATCGTGGGAAACGCATCACGGAGGGTTAGCTGGATGGGATATGGACTTTGGACTTGGACTTACTTATTTTCTTGTGTTGTACTTTGTCTTTTGTAAAAATCCGGTTTTGAGTAAACTAGTATGAAACTTGTTTGTACATAAGTAAATACTTAAACTATGCTTTTGATATAACTTTGTAAACTTGTTGCTCTTTTTGGGGTTACACCACTAATAATATATTGCTTGATTAATGTAATTGGTGTATCCTTTAAATTGAGAAACCGGGTGTTACAAGTTGGTATCAGAGCCGTGGTTTAAGGGAATTAAACCTTGAGATAGGTTTAGACTTAAACCAATGAGATTGAGAAGTCCCAAAGAGTCCCGAGTAGCTATCCTCCGCGGTGTATTACAATTGAGTTGATTATACACTATATTGAGTATTATAGTGCTATACAATTGAGTTGATTATACACTATATTGAGTATTATAGTGCTATACAATTGAGTTGATTATACACTATATTGAGTATTATAGTGCTATACAATTGAGTTGATTACACACCATATTGAGTATTATGGTGGTGATTACTAAATGAGTTGATTTTCTTTTTCAGTTAAAATGAGTGTTGGAAAAGAAAAAGAGCGAGGTGATCCATCAAGAGATAAATCGGGATCACGAGATTCGGGTAAAGAGCATCAACCCGAGGGAGAGCGACCTCCCGAGACACAGAGTAATATGCAAGCTATGATTGCGGCTGAGGTAGCCAAAGCACTTAAAGAATTTCTACCCACTTATTTGAGGCCTCAGACGGAGGCTGCAACTGGAGGTCCTTCGGGACGACCACCGGTTCAACCTGAGCACAGGGAGGATCGTGAAGAGGTCTATACTGAAGCGGGTAGAGCTAGAGTACCTGAGAAGACAATGAGGTGTACTTATGATGTTTTCCAGAAGTGCAAACCGTACGATTTCTATGGGAAAGATGATCCCATAGCAGCCAAGAATTGGTTGACACACGTTGAAAAGATGTTCCGCACAAGTAAATGTGATGAGGCGGATAAAGTTGAGTTTGCAACGAATTTGTTAAAGGAAGATGCACAATTTTGGTGGGAGAATATGTGCATGGAGATAGGAGAAAGCTTGGCATATACCTTGAATTGGGAACAGTTCAAATTGAAGTTCACCGAGTATTATTGTTCCAATAATGCTATGAAAGGAATAGAAGAAGAATTTTTGAAATTACAAGGGTCGAGAACTGTGCAGCAATACACACTGGATTTCAATGAGAAGGCGAGATTTGCACAACATCAAGTAGATACGGAGGAGCGTAAGATGGATCGTTACTTGTGGGGTTTAAAAACCCAGATCCGAGAGTTTTTGCCGAGTTCCAGATATTCTACCTTTCAACAAGTTGCCGAGGCAGCAAGATCGAGAGAAAGGGAGTTGCAAAGACAGGAGGAGGAGAGAAGAACTGAAAGAGAGTTTGGAGGATTCAAGAGAAAGTGGGAAGGTAAAGCTGTAGATACTTCTCAGAGATCCACTACCACGGGTTCTCAAGTCCGTGGTGAAACCAAAAAGAATGAGGAGAGATGGTGTAAGAAGTGTAGGCGCAAACACACGGGAGAATGTGATTCCCGAAACCCTCCATCAGTTTGTTTTCAGTGTGGAAAGACGGGACATATGGCTCGCCAGTGTACTGAGAGTCACCCCGTTTGCTTCAATTGCGGAGAGAGCGGGCATATTCGTCCTAATTGCCCGAAAATGAGATCTGAGTCACAGAGAGATTTTCAAAAGACCGGATGAGGAGGAGGTCGAGATCGAGATGATCGAAAAGATAAGAGTGGCGGTCAAGTGAGAACACGAGCTTTTCAATTAACTGTCGACGAGGCTAGAGATCGGACCGATGTTATCACAAGTATCTTTAGCTTGAACTCTTTTCAAGCACGAGTACTTTTTGATTCGGGTGCATCTGTGTCTTTTATATCAGAGTCTTTTGCTTCTAAACTAGATATTCCATTAGCTGATTTATATGAGAAAATAATAGTAGATGTAGCAGATGGGAGATGTGTTTTTGTAAAGAATCATTATAAACAGTGTCGGCTTGAAATCTATGGGATTGCGTACCCTATAGATCTGAAGCCGATTACTAATCGTGAGTTTGATGTAATAGTCGGGATGGATTGGATGGATGATAATAGAGGTCAAATGGATTGTCATGAGAAAACACTTTCCATAAAGACACCGAGTGGTTCCCGAATTTTGATACGAGGTGAACGACGTTCCCGAAAAGTACCAATAGTCTCACTTGCAACAGCTAGGAGATATATGGAAAGAGGGGGTGAATTGATTATGGCACATGTGATTAGTGCCGAGTCAAAAGATTCCAAGATAGAAGAAGTAGAAGTGGTTTGTGATTACCCCGATGTGTTTCCCGATGATCTTCCAGGTTTACCACCGGATCGACAGGTTGAATTTGTAATCGATGTGATACCGGGGGCAAAACCGGTAGCTCGACCACCGTATCGATTGGCACCTTCTGAGATGGAGGAGTTAAAGAGACAGTTGCAAGAGTTATTGGAACTTGGGTTTATTCGTCCGAGTTCGTCTCCGTGGGGTGCACCTATACTCTTTGTGAAAAAGAAAGATGGATCTATGAGAATGTGTATAGATTATAGAGAGCTCAACAAGATCACTATAAAGAATCGTTACCCGTTGCCGAGAATCGATGATTTATTTGATCAACTGCATGGGGCTACGTATTTTTCAAAGATTGATTTGAGATCCGGCTATCATCAGTTGAAAGTTCAGGAAGTTGATATTCCGAAGACGGCTTTCCGCACGAGATATGGTCACTATGAGTTCTTAGTTATGCCATTCGGTTTGACTAATGCTCTAGCTGTCTTTATGGATTTAATGAATCGGGTTTGTTGTCCTTTTCTCGATAAATTTGTGATTGTATTTATCGACGACATCCTGATTTATTCAAAGAGTCGAGACGAGCATAGATTTCATTTGCAACAAATATTAGATCTTCTTCGTGTTGAGAAATTATATGCAAAGTTTTCAAAATGCGAGTTCTGGTTGCGGGAGATTCAATTTCTTGGCCATGTGATAAATGAAGACGGTATAAAGGTAGATCCAGCAAAGATCGAAGCCGTAATGAGTTGGGAGCCGCCAAAGAGTCCAATGGAGGTTCGTAGTTTCTTGGGGTTAGCATGCTATTATCGACGATTCGTTGAAAACTTTTCTCGTATAGCTACACCCTTAACCAAGTTGACTAAGAAGACAGAGAAGTTTAGTTGGACTGAGGCACAACAGTCAGCCTTTGAACAACTACGACATGGTTTATGCAAGGCTCCGGTGTTGGCATTACCGCAAGGAGGGGAAGATTTTGTTCTTTACAGCGATGCCTCCTTAAGTGGTCTTGGGTGTGTGTTGATGCAAAGAGGACGAGTGATAGCATATGCCTCTCGACAGCTAAAACCACATGAAAAAGCTTATCCAGTACACGATTTAGAGTTGGCGGCGATAATTTTTGCATTGAAGATGTGGCGACACTATCTTTATGGCGTGCAATTCCAGATTTACACGGATCACAAAAGTTTGAAATATCTATTTGATCAGAAAGAGTTAAAGATGAGGCAAGTACGGTGGATGGATCTGCTAAAAGATTATGATTGTGAAATACTTTACCATCCCGGTAAAGCTAACGTAGTGGCGGATGCACTAAGTCGTAAAGAGCCGCCTATTCGAGTCGTATCGGCTCGAATGGGGATTGTGAGTCGATTACCGGAGGTGATACGTAGATGCCAAGTCGAAGCTAATGACTTGAAGAGAGAGAGAGGATGATTGGTTATGTAGAGAAACTTGTAGAAAATGCACAAGGAATCAAGACTTTCCAAGGGCGAGTTTAGGTTCCGAGACATGGTGAGGCGAGACAGATATTGCTGGAGGATGCTCACTGTACTAGATATGCGGTTCACCCTGGTAGCACGCGAATGTATCATAATCTAAAACCGTACTACTGGTGGCCCGGTATGAAACGAGATGTTGGGTGTTTTGTAGAAAACTGTTTGACGTGTCTGCAAGTAAAAGCCAATCATCAAAAGCCATATGGAGCAGTGCAACCATTACCTGTACCAAGAAGAAGTGGGATGAAATCACTATGGATTTCATCACAAAGCTGCCTCGAACTCCACGAGGATATGATTCAATTTGGGTGATTGTTGACAGGTTAACAAAGTCTGCTCATTTCATTCCAATCCGAGAAGATTACCAAGTATCAAAGCTAGCTGAGATTTATACGAGAGAAGTAGTGAGACGACATGGAGTGCCAACTTCAATAATTTCTGATAGAGATAGTCGTTTCAATTCACATTTCTGGCAGGGTTTCCAAAAGCATTTTGGTACTAAAGCTTTATTGAGTACTGCGTATCATCCCCAGACAGATGGACAGTCGGAAAGGACGATACAAACACTTGAAGATATGCTACAAGCCTGCATCATTGATTTTGGAGGCAGTTGGGAAGATCATCTGCCTTTAGTAGAGTTTGCTTATAATAACACTTACCACTCCAGTATACAGATGGCACCTTTTGAAGCCTTATACGGTGCACCGTGTCGGACCCCGACTTGTTGGACAGATACTGGAGAGAAACCATTGGCGGGACCAGAAATTATAGCTGAGACTGAAGAGAAGATACAAAGCATTCGTGAGCACATGCGGGTAGCCCAAAATCGCCAAAAACAATATGCAGATAGAAGAAGAAAGCTGTTAGAGTTCAGTGTCGGGGACATGGTAATGTTGAAAGTGTCCCCATGGAAGGGAGTAATTCGATTTGGCAAGAGAGGTAAGTTGAGTCCACGATTCATTGGACCCTTCCGAGTCTTAAGAGAGAATTGGAGCAGTTGCATATAAACTTGAGCTTCCAGACGAGTTGCGGGGTATCCACAATGTTTTCCATGTGTCACATCTTAGAAAGACATTGCATGACCAATCCACTCGGGTACCCTTGGCTGGAATTCAATTAGATGAGAAATTGAGATACCAAGAAATGTCGGAACGAATTCTAGATAGAAAAATCAAGAAATTGCGAAATAAAGAGATTGTAATAGTAAAAGTACAGTGGCGACATCATAAAGGTACGGATGTTACTTGGGAAGCTGAAGGAGAGATGCGGTCGAAATATCCCTTTTTATTTTAGGAGATTCCGAGGACGGAATCTTTTGAAGGGGGTAAGTACTTGTAATACCGTGTTTTTAAAATTTAGAGATTTTGAGTTAATCTTGGTGTAATTAAGATTAGTTAGATTATTGCATGAGTTTGGGTAGTTAGAATTTCGTTTGGAAGGAAATTGAAGTTGAAAAATGCTAAAAAGAGGTTACACGGGTCGTGTAGGAGTTACACGGGTCGTGTAGGAGTTCCTTGTAAATGTTTTGAGCATACCGTGAATTACACGGGTCGTGTCATTTTTGACACGGGTCGTGTAAACCTGTAGACTAAAACTAAAATGTACAGCACGGGTCGTGTAATATTAACACGGGTCGTGTAAAATATACAGCACGGGTCGTGTAATATGGACACGGGTCGTGTAGTTCTGCAGACCAAACTCTAAAGTCATGCCGTGAGTTACACGGGCCGTGTAATTTTTACACGGGTCGTGTTACGCGCAGGGTTACTTTTTAAAGGACGATTTCTTTTCATTTTGGGTTATTTCTACTTCGATCAAAACACTCCCAAAACCCTAGAAAAGCGATTCTAACCCTTCTAAGTCGAGATTAAGGCTTATTGATCACGAATTGAAGCTAGAGATTAGTTCTTTGAGCTTGAAAGGTAATCCTCTTTGATTTTTATCTTGTTTTGACGGTTGAATCTTTGGAATTGAGATGGTATCTTGTGGTTTTGATGAACCACCTGCAATTAGCTAGAGTTAGAGTGAAATTGTTTGGATTAGTTAGTATAAATGAGTTCTAACTATGAACCCGAGCTAAAGAAATGTTGATTATTTCAATTCTAGGGTTATATGTGTCAAAGTGATGAGATTGAAAGCTACAATTATGATATTGTTGCTATTTTTGATTATAACTTGTTTAATGATACAAGTTCCTTGATTATGATGAATATTGAGTGTGATTAAGATTATTCTTAACTTGAGTAATGAAAATAAGTTGTTATGTTACAGCTAAAGCTAGGCAGGAGCATACTCGAGGTGCAGGAGTTCCACACATCGATTCCACAACAGGTGAGTAGTTATTAATAGATGAATTATGTGTTGGTATTGATGTTTAATGCAGAAGAAGTATGATTTGAGTTGTTTTGAAATTGGTCGAGAATACCAATTATGAGTGTTTGGAATAATGAATCTCATTATGAGTATATATTGAGGATCAAGATGGTTTATTGAGTAAATTGTAAAAGAAATGTTGGACAATTGCTGTCCAGTTAAACTTTAATTACTCACAGAGCTTTCAAAGCTCATATTTTGTTTGTTAATGTTACTTGTGTTAGGTTCTGGAAGTACAGATCGTAGGAAACGCATCACGGAGGGTTAGCTGGATGGGATATGGACTTTGGACTTGGACTTACTTATTTTCTTGTGTTGGACTTTGTCTTTTGTATAAATCCAGTTTTGAGTAAACTAGTATGAAACTTGTTTGTACATAAGTAAATACTTAAATTATGCTTTTGATATAACTTTGTAAACTTGTTGCTCTTTTTGGGGTTACACCACTAATAGTATATTGCTTGATTAATGTAATTGGTGTATCCTTTAAATTGAGAAACCGGGTGTTACATATGCACCCATGAGTATGTAAATATGCACCTGCAAATACATGAATTTATATGTTTTTTTTTAAATTTCAAGAATCTGGGAATATATATAAATAGTTCAAAAAATTTATGTTTCTTAAATTTTAAAAAAATCTGATATTTTTAAATTCGAAAATCTATTTTTTTTTTAAATTTGAAATTCAAATTTGTTAGGCTTAATTTTAGGAGATGTTAGTATTGTTCCAAAAATAAAAAATACAGAATTAAATGATATTTGTTAAATGACTATCATGCCCTTTTATTATTCAACCAATCAGAATTGGTTCTTAGGTTCCTAGGAAAATAATGGTTCTCTCTTGAAACGTACTATATATATATATATATATATATATATATATATATATATATATATATATATATATATATATATATATATATATATATATATATATATATATATATATATATATATATATATATATATATATTAAAAATAATATTAAAAAGAAAACCCCAATTGATAGGACATTCTAAAATATTTATGAAGGGTTCTTTTACAAAGGTTAAGTTCATATGAGACCATTATATTTCGTGAGACCGGGAGACGCATTCCTACCTACTCATTTTGGGTGTAAAACAAAAAAAAAATTAAAAAATGCAAAATAAATGTAAAAAAATTGAAAAAAAATGTATTTATTTATTATTTTCGTCATTTTTTTATTCAAAAAAAATTTTAAAAATTTAAAAAAATAATAATAAAAAATATTAACGTTTTTTCATATTCTAGTAGAATATTACACTAGTTTGTGTAATATTCTATTAGAATATACAACATTCAGCAACATTCTACTGGAATTTTTTTTTTATTTTTCCAGGTTTTTTTCGAATTTTTTTTATTTTTAAAATTTTTTTAGATAGAATGACTAGCGAGCAGAATTTTTTTTTTTTTCGAAAATTCTCATTATTTTAGCCTATTTTAAATTTTTTTTTTTTGATCTCTAAAATAAATGGCTAGGATTGAGTCTCCCGGTCTCACAAAATTTACATGGTCTCATTTGAACTTCTACCCTTTTACAAATACCCTAATCATACAACTGTACAAAATATCTACCTTATATAAGAAAAGTAGTAAAAAGAAAATAGGCCACACATTCCCTCTTCGATTACCTGATACAGAAAAAATCAAGCTACAGAGAACCTCCGGAGAAGTCACTCTTTTATATACTTAATTTAAGGTATTTCTAAATCCACTCCTCATGAGTTTGTGACTACGTCCTGATTATAATGTTTCCATCTTTGAATGGCAGTGTATAGAAATGAGCTCATTAAGTGGGAGCTTAGGTTTAGTTCAGCAAAATACTACCGTAAGCCAACATCATCAAGTAAATATTCCGACGGCCGCAAATACCAACAACACACTACCAGGAACACCGAAGCTACCTCGACAAGACCTACTGCATGGTATGTCTTTTTCATCATCGCTGTGATTTTGTGATTCATATGAACCTTTACACATCTTGAAATAGAACATATTTGATAGTTTGAGATTTATACATCGTCGATAAGAACTTCCCTACATTTGTTAGCGGGATATCACTGAAAATATATTCTACTTTACAGTCCATAATTATGCCATATTTATTGATCAGGAAACTATCACATAAAGGTGGAAGAAAACCATTTGAATTTTGTTTTGATTATGGAGGATAACATGGATACAATATTTAAAGAGATTATAGAACGAATAGCAGGGATAATGGAAGATGATAACGAAGATTATCGTATTTGGAAGAACGAATTTGATAGAAACGAACCTTACCACCCCTCACCCCTGTCAGCCTTTTAAAAGGAGAGCTGATTCACACCTCTCTCTCTCTCTCTCTCTCTTCAATATTTGTTTTCTTTTGAGGGATAGATTTGTCGATACATTAGTTTGTTCAGCGGATAGATAAAAAACTCCCTCGGAAATATTAGCTCCTTTTTAAAAGCTATAAAATCTTTAAATTATTGCAAAATTTGAATAATTATAGGAATTTATATAGTTAAGATAATTATAACTACCTTAATATTCTTTAGTTTATATTTAATATAAATTCATTGATTTAAAATCTATAGCAATTACAAAATCAACATTTAATTATAGCCTTTGATTTAAAATAATACACGGTTCTAATTTGTTCTCGTGTTCACGTTCTTAACCTTTTTTATTCTCATTTTATTATATATATATATATATATATATATATATATATATATATATATATATATATAAGTTAGGTCAAGTTAGACATATTCTGAGAACTTGAGACAAAAATTAGTTAATGTATTAAGTCGTTTATATATGTAAGTTAGGTCAAGTTAGACATATTCTGAGAACTTGAGACAAAAATTAGTTAATGTATTAAGTCGTTATATATATATATATATATATATATATATATATATATATATATATATATATATATATATATATATATATATATATATATATATATATATATATATATATATATATATATATATATATATATATATATATATATATATATATATATATATATATATATATATATAAGTTTTTTTTTTTTAAACGGCAAATCTATCATACGCCTACTCCTAAACTACTCATTGTTATGTTAGTGTCAAGGTTTGAACCCATGACCTCCTTGTTAGTAATCACCTTGTTAGCCAAGTGGACTAGCCCCAACTTGTATGTATATGTATAAGTTAGGTCAAGTTAGATATATTCTGAGAACTTGAGAAAAAAATTATTTAATGTATTAAGTCACTTATATTTAATAAATTTCGTCAAATAAAAACTTAAAAAAAGTTGATCTTTTAAGGTGCACATTTCCACAATACACATATGAATATTTCGTATATGCATATTTTTTCAAAATTTTTTGACAAATAGTTTCAAATATAACCGAGTTAGTTTATTAAGCCATTTTTTGTGAAAGAAATTTACTCTAAGAGTTCTCACGAGTATTTGGATTTGAGTCTAAACACCTGTAATATTCCAAAAAGCAAACAATTTCATTTTTTATTTTGATTTTGTTATCTTGATCTCTTTTGCTATGTAGATTTATTAAAAAAACACTACTACTATCAAAAAGTAACATTTTATGCACCCTTTCTCTTACTGGATTGTTCAGCTTGCATACCCATATTTGAACATATAAGAGATTTGATCTATTTTTTTTTTATAAATTCTTTGTATACCTTTTTATAGATCTTATTACCGAATGTTTGGATTTATAGATTTTATCTATTATTATCTGAATGTGGAAGATAATATTTTATTTAGTTAAATATTGTTTTTTTACATGAATTTCAAGCGGGTTCTATAAAGAAAAAAGAAAGGAGTTGCAAACTACCGTCAATAACACAAGTTCACATCTCTCATTTCTGTTTTATAAGTTTGAAAAAAATACTACTGATCTTTTGAAAATCTAGAGGTTTGACAAACGTAAATAAAAAAAAATCCAGAGATTCTGTTTTACTTTTTTCAAATCAAAGCCCTATTCTTTGTCATCTCCCCGATTCTGTAAAAAGAACCAATGTTTATAAAATCATATCTCAAAAGAAAGCTGCAAATGTAGCGAGATCAAAGTCGAGATTCAATAAATAAATCAGAATCAGGTTAAAAGATGAACATCTACGAGTTACAGATGAACATCTACGAGTTACAGATGAACATCTACGAGTAAAGCATGTACCATTACCGGTTAAAGATGAACATCTACGAGTATCCGATAAACAATTTCAAAATCTTTAAAACGATAAAATGGTAAACAATATCAAAATACGAAAATAGATAAGCGATGATTTGAATCGGTTAATCTTCACTAATTTCCAAAGATCAAGAAGATTTCAAAATCAATTTCCAAAGATCCAGAAATCAGAACCAAAATCGGATGAAAACAAAAATCAGATCCAAAACGGAGCTCTGAGTCGAGTAAGAGTCTCCAAATATCAAAATCAATTTCCAAATATCAAAATCAATTTCCAAAGATCCAAAAATCATATCCAAAACGGACCCAAATTGGATGAGTGCAATAGGAATCATTCCGTAAATTGATCCAAAACTGACCTGCAGAAGGAGGTCGAAACCTTGAATCGGATCCAATCGGTTTCATGGAGGTCCAAATTCTGAAAACAAAACAGAAACAGAAATCAGATCCAATCGTAGTCGCCGAAAGGAAAGAATATGCTACCGCTGCATTGCGCGGGTATGCAGCTAGTATATATATATATATATATATATATATATATATATATATATATATATATATATATATATATATATATATATATATATATATATATATATATATATATATATATATATATATATATATATATATATATATATATATATATATATATATATATATATATATATATTGAAAAGGCAACTTCATTGAAAGGGAGCAAACCCAGCCAGAAGCTGGACCGCTCACAAAAGCTTACAACATTTTGATCGCTAGTCTAGGGTAATTAACCCACAACGAGTTTTCTAACTCTATTTTGGAAGCTCTACTTTGTATCCAAATAACCGTCTCCTTTTGGATATTACAGAAAATGTTTCTAAGACTAAGGTCCTTATTGGAAAAGATTACATCATTTCTCTCTTTCCAAATTTGGTTGAGAGTCGATATGCAAACCACAAAAAACACCATTTTTTCCATCTTATTATGGGCTTGGGCTTCCACCTTGCTTAGCATCTCGATCAAGTCTCTTGCATCTGGGCTTGAAAATCCCCACCACCTGTACACGGAATTCCAAATCTCTTTGATCTTCTCGCATCCCATAAAAACATGCTCTGTCGTTTCCTCCGTCTTATTGCAAAACACACAATCAAAAGAGTTCAGGTTTATACCCATTCGCCTCAGATTCTCTTTAACAGGTAATCTGTTTTTGAAACACCTCCAAGCAAAAATCATCGTCTTTTTCGGAACCCATCTACTCCACTTGCTCTTGCTTTGGGTTCTTTGCATCTTTTTTGCAATTTGATTTCGCATCCACCCCACCGAGAATCTGCGTTTCGGACCTGTAGAACATTCCCAAACATCTTCTTTTTCCAAAAATTTCACATTAGAAATCAGCTTTAACAGATTTTCAAACTCCTCTTTACTTCGTCCTTCTCTAACCGTCCCTCTCCATCCCCATTCACCATTAAGTGGCCCACAACGGTCTTCCACACTAACATCTTGATGCATCTCCAAATTAAATAGTCTAGGAAATAATTCTTTCAGGGGTTTCTCTCCAACCCACCACTCTTTCCAAAACTGGGTTTGCTTGCCGTTTCCGATTGATTTTTTTATGAGTAATCTGGGGTCCAACCTGATATCCTGTAAGCTCTCCCAAATTTGGACTATTATTCTCCACATACTCCCATATTTAATTCTACCCCCCGAAGTAATACTATTTGAACCATGGATACTATCGATAATATTCCGCCATAACGCCTTTTTTTCCATACAATACCTCCAATACCACTTCGTGATCAGAGCTCTGTTAAGATCCTCCAAAGGAGTCACTCCCAACCCTCCCATACTTCTGTTACACATAACTGTTTCCCATTTGACCCATGGGATTTTTCTACTTGTACTGTCACCTCCCCAGAAGAAATCTCTTCTAATTCCTTCGAGAATTTTCAATGTACTTTTAGGTGCCGAGAATAACGAGAAAAGGAAGTTGCCCAACGTGCCCAGAACATTACATACCAGAGTATGTCGCCCTCCAATAGATAACGTCTTCAGTTTCCATTTACTTAATCTTTTTTTGAATTTCTCCACCAAGCATTTCCAAGATTTAGATGCTCCCATATTAGAACCTATGGGAATACCAAGGAAAATTGCAGGAAACGTGTCCGCCTTGCACCCAATAATCATCGCCATTGCTTCCACTACGCTTTGTTCTTGAGCAATCCCAAAAAGCGAGCTTTTTTCAAGATTCACTTTCAGACCGGCAGCCCTCTGAAAGCAGTAAAGAATTCGCACCAAGTTGAGCACATTCTCCACCGACCACTCCCCAAAAAAAACTGAATCATCTGCAAAAAAGAGATGCGTTAAGGGTATATTATTGTCCCCCACCTCAATACCTTTAAACGATTCACTAGAAACAGCATTAGAAATTGCGGAATGCAATCCCTCCATCACAAGCGTGAAGAGCAAAGGAGATATAGGGTCTCCTTGACGGAGGCCACGACTAGGAGTGAACTCTTCAGTGGGACTGGCATTGACAAGGATAGACGATGATCCCGACACCAAGCATTCTCGAATCCAAGTCCGCCATCTAACACCAAACCCCTTCTGTTCCATCATTGAATCCACATACTTCCATGAAACTGTATCATAAGCTTTAGCAATATCTGATTTAAAAATGAAGCAAGATTTGCGTTTTGCTTTAGCCCAATCTACCACCTCATTCACGATAAGCGGACCATCGGTAATTTGTCGATTTCTAATGAAAGCCGATTGTGTCTTATCTATAATTGATGGTAACACCTTCTTTAACCTATTCGCCAACATCTTAGAAAGGATTTTATATACACTAGATATGAGGCTGATAGGTCTATAATCTCTTATAGATACGGGGTTGTACACTTTTGGGATTACTGTAATAAACACAGCATTGACTCCTTTTGGAATTTTAGGCCTTCTATTAAACTCATTATACGCTTCTAAGAGCTCGCCTTTCACAATCTCCCAATACTTTTTGAAAAACTCCACTGTAAAATCATCCGGGCCAGGAGATTTGTTGTACCCACAGCTCCATATCGCCTTTTTCAGCTCCGGTTCATCGAAATCCCTTTCTAAATTACTTCTTTCTGCATCCGTAAGGCGAGTAGTATCACCCAACTCTTGGTTCCAATTACATCCCGGATCTGCCTGAAAACATTTTTCATATTCTTCTTTGAAATGTTTTTTGACTTTAGCCGGATCCGTCACCCATAAACCGTCAATTTGGATTCCTTTTATGCTCCTACTATGCTTCTTTTTATTAATATTTCTATGAAATAACGCCGTGTTTTCATCCCCATCCAAGCACCATTTATTTTTAAATTTCTGCTTAATATCATCATTACTTTTCTTCTCAGCCTGTCTCAGCTTCACTATTATCTCCATTCTCTCTAAATTCAGATCTTCCGACTTCATACCTTCTTCAAATTGTCTATCTATTTCCTCCAATCGCTTAATCCATTTCACCTGGTCTTCTTTTTTCTTTCTCTCTTTTTCTTGGCTCCACCTTTTTATTTTCATTTTAATTGCTTTCAATTTCTGTGTTACCGTGAAAAGCTTCAAGTGTTGACCATCTAGTTTAAACTTTTCCCACGTAACTTTCACTATCTCTTCACATTCTTCATCTTCAAGCCACGAGTTAAACCATTTGAAAGGAATAGGACCGTAGCTTCTGTTTATTTGTTTTAGGATTAACGGTTTATGATCGGAATAAAGGCGGACATCTGTAGAAGCTTCAAAGTGAGGCCAATAATTTCCAAAGTTAACAGACACCAAGATTCTATCAAGTTTTGAGAGTTTTGACCCACCCCCTTTGATCCACGTGAAATTAGTTCCATTTATTTTGACTTCAACCAGGTTGTTATTCCTTATGAACTCGTTAAATCTGCACGAGCTTCTCGAATCATTGTGCGAACCTCTTCTTTCGTTTGCGTCTCTGACATCGTTGAAGTCGCCAAATATCACCGAAACCCCATTCCAACTATCCAGAAACGCACTCAAAAAATTCCACAGCTCATCCCTTTTCCTTGGTCTTGACTCCCATAGACGTTAATAAAGCTAATTGGAATATTCTGATCCACCCAGTACCCTTGTATAATCAAACAATCACTTCTACTTATCGATTGAGATTTAAAAAATTGGTCTTTATTCCAACAGGTTAAGAGACCACCTCCTTGACCAGAACACCCCTGATAAACGTATTCGAAATCACAACTGCCCCACATTTGTTTAATCATCAAATCCGAAATACATTTCCTCTTCGTCTCTTGGATTCCAACCACAGCAACTTTATGAGTTTTAATAAGATTATTTACCCACCTGATTTTGTAATCCCCTGTACCAAAGCCATTGACATTCAAAGACAAAAGATTCATTGATTCACTCTAAATTCGCCATTTTTGGAGGCTTTGATTGAGCCTTCCATTTTCCCTTTTCTTCCACCCTTTTGAAAACCACACGAGTTCCCAATTTCTTCCAATCTCAGGTCCTTATCCTCTAAATCCATGTTTGTATTCATTTTTCCACAGACCTCGACATACCTCGACTCGCCAATTGAATCCGTTTGTGATCGTCGACTTTGGCTTCTAGTAACCCTTTTCTCCATCTTCGTTTCTTTCTGATTTGGCTTCGTTTTCTCCGACTCCACATTTGATTCTTCTTCCACCGCCTTTAACTTTTCTTTAATTGGAGTGTTTTTTGAGAGCAACGCTTTTAATTTGTTTGAGACGCCGATTAGGTTCGGGTTATTATCCTCCTTATCGTACCCACCCACCTCATTAGAAGACAAATCCGCTCCATTTTGTTCCTTTGGGTCATCTTCGTTAAATCCTTCCTTCCCTTTTGGGCTTGTATTCTTTTCTACCAAACTTGGGCTTGGGCTAAAGTTTTTAATATCTTCAAACGTGTCCTTTATTCTCGATTCACTACTTTCTTTTACCTCTTCCAGAATATTACCGTTACCCCCCACTATCGTAAACGCATGCTCCAAATTATTCTCGTCCATATCACTATCATCGTGAATCTCAACCACCACATCATTATTATCGCCTATTACTTTTTGTGCACTCGAGGCGTTCCCAAACCCTTCGCCAAAAGACTGTTCGTCATCGTCATCGGAAAAATTTTCCGATTGCTCAAAGTCAGACTCCATGGACTGATCTTCCTCTCCCGATGAACCATCCTCCTCGTCTTTTACACTATTACAATCAGGGAATGACTTTTGAAAGGGAATAACAGATACTCCATCAACTTCGGACACTCTGACATCAAATTTTAACTTACCAATTTGAACCTCCATATTCTCGCATATACGTTCTTGCT